>SMSR01004375.1:0-15064 GCA_019453355.1 Ceratina japonica | reverse complement strand
CACTATTCATGCGGTTCGTTAAACTTTAATGTTCGCTGCGAATTAACAGTTACTCATTTCTTTTATTACTTTTCCGTTTTCCCGATCCATTTCACTTGAATAACGATTAAGTGTATTAATTGTTATTCATAATACAGAAAGAACAATTTCCTTGCATTGTTATTTATGTATTTAATTCGTTCGTAGTTCGTTATTTTCTTACAACGCTTTGTGTTGGGTGAAGCACTTCCTTCTCCGACTGTACCCGGTTGGAGCAGAGGCGGCCGTCTGAGCGCGCGGGCAAATCGAGCGCTCTCATTGGTCGTTGTTTTTCGTTTATAGTTTAAAAACCAAGCCCCATTTCGCATTTTGCAAAAGGAAGTTATTGTTCAGAATGCCCCTCCCAGTCTGCCATTTCCGGGACTAATATTTTTTCCGGAACACCCTGTATTTCCTTGTCCAGAATGAAATTTATTTAACGATTTAGTACGAAATAACCATTAAATACTAAAAGCTTAAAAACTTGAACGTGGATAATGTGCAACACGTTCTAGCAGAAAATTGAAGAATCGACCATTATTCGTACTGCGGACTTTTATACAAAATAAAACATTTGCATTGTCAATTTAAGAAATGAAATCTACTGTAAATTGAGAATTTTTCATCCTCCAAAAATAACGATCTGTATTAAACATTCTATGTTCTTTAGACATTTGCATATCGCCTGTATTCTTTATATTTCTAGCTTCATTTACTTTTACGTTAGTCCCATCCGGAAAGCAATCTGTACTTCGAATCCGTCATGTCAGATCGATAAACAATACAGGGTGTCCTACACAAAGTGATAGCCAAAGAGAGGTGATTCTGTAGGTGTTTTTGAACAACAATTTCCTTTTGATAAATGCAAAGTGAGGGATCAGTTTTGAATTATTAACGAAAAACATGAATAGGGCCCGCGTTGAGCCATGGCCGAGCGTCACGATTCGAGCCAACCTACATGTGGCTGGGCGCGGGCCCTACGCGTGCTCCCATTGGTCAAGGTTTTTCATTAATAATTCAAAAACTATGTCTCACATTGCATTTTGCGAAAGAAAATTGTTCTTTAGAATGATCCTCCCAATCTGCATTTTGGACTTCAAATTCGAAGACACCCTGTATAATCCGTAGCACTTTGATTGCGATGTTCATCACTTCTAAGTACCTGAAAATCAATAGACCCCAATTCTCCATGGCGCCGCCTGGCCAGAAATTCCTCATCGCAAATAAGTCAATTTTATCTGGCATATATGTCTGGTACGAAATATCCGTGTACAAATTCAGCTGTTCTAGAACCTTCCTACCCATTTTAAAAGCGTAATCAGTCTGATTCATATTTTTTGCCTCCGCCCAAAGCCTATAGGTGAGGTTACCCCCGACTCTATCTTCTTTAAATGGATAGTCACTTATAATAAATGCTACCAAATAAGTAGACATCACTGGGGTTTCTTTGAATGAAGTGGTCATCATGCCATCTTTTTCTTCCTTTTTTAGTACGTCCGTATTAGAGATCGCTTGCAGGGTCTTATTGTGCGTCAAAGCGATGTTGAATTTCGCCTTGTAGATGGGTTCGTCCCAACATGGGAACGCTAGTCGAGCGAACACTGGCTCGAAGTGAGTCGTTGCGACGTACGTGCTGGAAAGGAAGAAAAAATTGGGTTTTACTTAGCTCGCATGGAAACAGAGAGTAATTTTTCAAAAGAGGTATGAGAATATCGTGTACTGTAATTAATTGTTTTTCGTATGTGACATTGGATAAAACGCTCAGTCCATCAAAATGGAATGTAATTAAGTATCCAAAAAATGCTTTGAATTTACGTTTTTAAAACATTGAAGCAGTATCTGAAAAAACCTGAGTAAATAGGAGGCAGACNAAGAAAAAATTGGGTTTTACTTAGCTCGCATGGAAACAGAGAGTAATTTTTCAAAAGAGGTATGAGAATATCATGTACTGTAATTAATTGTTTTTCGTATGTGATATTGGATAAAACGCTCAAGTCCATCAAAATGGAATGTAATTAAGTATCCAAAAAAATGCTTTGAATTTACGTTTTTAAAACATTGAAGCAGTATCTGAAAAAACCTGAGTAAATAGGAGGCAGAGNGTCTGGTACGAAATATCCGTGTACAAATTCAGCTGTTCTAGAACCTTCCTACCCATTTTAAAAGCGTAATCAGTCTGATTCATATTTTTTGCCTCCGCCCAAAGCCTATAGGTGAGGTTACCCCCGACTCTATCTTCTTTAAATGGATAGTCACTTATAATAAATGCTACCAAATAAGTAGACATCACTGGGGTTTCTTTGAATGAAGTGGTCATCATGCCATCTTTTTCTTCCTTTTTTAGTACGTCCGTATTAGAGATCGCTTGCAGGGTCTTATTGTGCGTCAAAGCGATGTTGAATTTCGCCTTGTAGATGGGTTCGTCCCAACATGGGAACGCTAGTCGAGCGAACACTGGCTCGAAGTGAGTCGTTGCGACGTACGTGCTGGAAAGGAAGAAAAAATTGGGTTTTACTTAGCTCGCATGGAAACAGAGAGTAATTTTTCAAAAGAGGTATGAGAATATCGTGTACTGTAATTAATTGTTTTTCGTATGTGACATTGGATAAAACGCTCAGTCCATCAAAATGGAATGTAATTAAGTATCCAAAAAATGCTTTGAATTTACGTTTTTAAAACATTGAAGCAGTATCTGAAAAAACCTGAGTAAATAGGAGGCAGACGTTTCTTGATGTCACAGCTTTATAAGTATAGTAGGTTGCATTTATATTCGTACATATTTCAGAGTTTCTTAATATTGGAATAAACAATTTAATTGTTTTTCATTAACTTACTATATACGGTAAATGATCCGATTTCTATTCAAGTCCCGACTTCTATACACTGATATATATTTAGATGATCTCATATGGGACATAATCTTTAATTTATTATGTTATCTCTCTTCTCGAAATCTCTTACGAAATTTCTGTTACACATTGTAATATAATAAATATTCCAATTTCTACTCAGTCTTCTTCTGTAGTTTTTATATTAACTGATTGTCAAATTTTAATGTCAACAATTACATTATTAATGTCTTTATTAAAGCAATTAAGTATTTAATTTTATGTCATCTTTTAAAATGATAGAGACATATTGAGTACATATATATAGTGAGTACAAATTGGGACGTAAACTGAAATTGAGAAATTGATCTAAATGTGGAACAAAAAATTGCTGTTTACCGGAGTTTCCACGAAAATTTTGGAAGATACTTTTTGTACAATATTTTTACGCATTGTACTGAATTTGATTAAAATCGGTTACGGTTATCCTGGCTATAAAGTAAGATAGTGAGTCCCAAACGAATGTATACAAACGTTAAATAATCAAATCTGTGATTCTTCAAATATGTTTCATTTTCAAAATGTAATACAATTTATAAACATTATTTAATGAGTGTGTATTCATTCTTTTGGGACACCCCGTATTTGAAATTCAGCACATAAACAGTTATTCACACCAAGTATGAAAGAAATTGAAAAGCTCGCTTTGGAGTTATATCAGTTTAAAACTAATATGTTATAATTACTGAAACGAAGCTACATTAAATTGAATAAAAATAATATAAAGTAAATAATAATAGAAAGTGTCAGGATTTGGAAATCTCCTACAATAGGAACTAATTACATAATACTAGTTGATTACACGGTATTGACCGGGTGTTTATTTCCCTGACCTTCTATCAGGCAGATGAAATGAGAGATTTACGCGTCACGTATCGTGTGGATCAACGGTGATCGATTGTATCATTTTAAACCAATAACCAAAACAAAGTTTGTATATAGTTTGAGCCTAGCTCGAATGCTGATTATATTTAATCTAAATCGAAAAATTGTAATTAGTTGGCATCTGCTAGGAATTTTGAGAAAAGCATAAAAATAAAAATGTATAAACCATAAAATGTTCTGCAACTTGTACTGCAAACGTTTTTTGATGCGAACGATATTAACAAAGTTACAGCAGATTTTCAATTCTCGCCCTCGTTTAAATCTGCCCCTTCTATACTGCATGCAAATTAAATTAAATATGACCTGTCATTTAATTTTATGTAACGGAAACTCGAATATGTAAAATCAGTGTAATGACTGTGCAATAGAAAAGATAGTCTGTAAAATTTAGGATAATTCAAACTAAAATTACAGTCGTAGCTTTGAAGCTAAATAAGAGTGCACACATATTAGGAGCGTATTTTAAACAAAATGTCGAATAACGATTTGAATTTAAAGATATGCGAATGTGAAAGTAAGTTAGAACAGGAAACACGTAAACGCTAAACCCAAGATGAAAAGAGAATAGTCTCAGCTCGTGGAATTAAGACAAATAAGGCTACATATCAAGACTGCAGAATGTTGATTATAACAAACTGACACTTAACCAAATATGTACAAATTAAATTAAGATTGTCCTATAAAAATGTATCCCATATGTCCGGAGAAATGTAGGAATATGCATAGACTGATGAAGTAACATTAAAATAAAAACCTTAAGAACATATTTCATGAATGATAATAATTAACGCTCAGAAGAAAATAAAAGAAATATTGTTATAAATTTAGGATTAACGCATGCAAAAGCTCTGGTACAGTTGGAAATTAGATAAAATAGTAGTATTACGAATTCTTAGAACACAGAAGAAACTAACAGCCAAACGACCTTAATAATTATGTTGTCATATTTCACCTGAAATTCGCCCGTAGCGTAATCATAATACGTGCAATTTTTTGCAGATATTGTACAGCTAGTAAAACCTTAAGTTGTNACTGATGAAGTAACATTAAAATAAAAACCTTAAGAACATATTTCATGAATGATAATAATTAACGCTCAGAAGAAAATAAAAGAAATATTGTTATAAATTTAGGATTAACGCATGCAAAAGCTCTGGTACAGTTGGAAATTAGATAAAATAGTAGTATTACGAATTCTTAGAACACAGAAGAAACTAACAGCCAAACGACCTTAATAATTATGTTGTCATATTTCACCTAAAATTCGCCCGTAGCGTAATCATAATACGTGCAATTTTTTGCAGATATTGTATAGCTAGTAAAACCTTAAGTTGCTTGGTCCGACATTAAAAAAATTATTCAGTGTTGAAATGCGTCCGAATATTAATGGGAGTCACACTGTAATTCTTCTTTCTTTAATCTTGACATTAAATTAATTAATCGCCCATTAAATTTACTTTTAATTCAAGTGAAATCAGAAAATTTCGTTATCCTCATAGAGTATTAAATTTATTATTTCTTTTCTCTTTTTCAATTTGTATTTTGTTAAGATATTCTTATTCCCTTTATTTTTAATTTTACATTTTTGCCATCTATTGTTAACATCTCAAATTTATCACACATCTCTTGTTTTCCTTATTACATTCCAAAGAGCTTATGCTCGTTAATAATAATAGTAACAATAATAATGATAATAATAATAATAATAATAATAATAATAATAATAATAATAATAATAATGATAATAATGATAATAATAATAATAATAATACTAATAATAATAATAATAAAGTAGGCTCACGTGACTTTGTTTCTCATGATCCTGCTGGTATAGAATCCTTTGATATCGTTGCCCAGACCTCCATCGTATTTTATCTGAAGCGAGTAGTGATGATCCTTTTCAAACTGAGGTATTATCGTGATGTTCAAGATCTCATGGTCATCGTCAACTTGGTAATTATTCTCCAAAGTCTTCGTTGTATTTAAATCCACGAACTTGACATCGCGTATTTCCAAGAATTTTGAGTTGAGTATCAATGTATCGTTCGTGATTAGCACTATTAACGTGATGTTCACTTGACCATCAAATCTAAATGTCACCAAATCAGGCGTGAGGTGCAATTTGTATTCGATCGGTGTCACTACGCTGGACGGTAGCCTGTAGTACAAATCTATTTCCTCGTTGCTTTTTATGAACGAGAAATTCGCCTGGCAAATCCCCAGGACGAGAAAATACGTTACGAAGATTCTCGTCATTTTACACTCGCTGAGAGTGTTCGGTATTCAAGATTTTCCGCTATTTCCTTGTTTATAATTGCTATTTGATAAGAGAATATTATTCCCGGGGATATCTCACTGTTTCAAACCTCGGACTGCTTATTATTTAATATCGTTCGAAGTATAATTGGCTTAGTATAATATACATGCACGTCGGCAAGCGCCGTAAGACAAACTATACATTTATAAGTGTCCTTGCTTTATATGGTTCATGATCGAGCTACTATGGAAACATGTTTGAATTTCGTTATCTCGTTGATCAACGTTGTCGCGATCAATGTCGTCGCGATCGTCGTTATTATATCGTCCCTATATTAAAACCGTGCTTCTGTCGTTGTAAATCGCTGATAGCCTTTTATTTTATCAAAGGCACTTGATCAGTTTTGTATGGAGCACGTAATATATTTCAGGTTGAAATCGATGGAAACCAAAAATTCCTTCTTTTGTATGAATTAAATGGCCACTGAGTAGGCAGCACGTTAAATAAATTACTTAAGTTCACTAAAATGAAATGGACATTTATTTTAAATTGCGTACTCAGTGAACATTTTCAAGTAGTAGTTCAAAGAAAACAAGAATCAAAGTAAGTGTCCTAATTTTTGTACCTAATTTTTACTCATTTTTATACCAATCTTATGGTACCACATAAAATTGTAATAAAATAAGCCAGTGAGTAGAAGTTATGAAATGAACAGAAAGTAAGCTTTAATAAATATAAATAAGTGGAGTGTAGAATAAGAAGTACATAATTCAATAAATTAGCAAATGGAACAATTTACAATAAATAGACTTCGAACTCTATGGATTTGTAGTACAACTGACCACATAAAAAGTAAAATATATATAACGGACAAAAATCCATAAATTATTAACAGCAAAGTGCATAGCATAAGTTTTACACGACTGTAAGATATTATTATTAAGTATTAAATGTGTGTGAGAACTCGAAATGTCGGGAAGAGAAGTTTTCTCGAGTTTAAGACGGGTTTTCCCAAAAATTTGGAAATTCTTCAAAATATCGAGATTCTCGAGAATGTTCAACTTTCTCTAAAACATTTGAGAGGTAACAATTATAATCTTTCATGTCCAATTTTCATGTGAAAAGGCTAATTATTACTTAGTATATTATTTTCATGTCATTTTCTGTTACCTCTATTACTCTAAACTAACAAACAAAATAAGTCAAAACGAGAATAAATGAATAAATTTTACAATACGATTTTTGAGAACGAATAAATTATCGAAAATATCACATCTCGGTTGATTTTGTTGAATCTCATAACAGCAGTCGAATTATCGAAATTCGCGGAACATATTCAGGAATCCTGAAAGTTTCTAAAGAGCTCGTCTCATTNCTATTTCCTTGTTTATAATTGCTATTTGATAAGAGAATATTACTCCCGGGAATATCTCACTGTTTAACACCTCACTAACTTATTTTTGTAACTCTCGGAAGGAATTATGTCGCGTATTACTAATGATTNTTGTAAATCGCTGATAGCCTTTTATTTTATCAAAGGCACTTGATCAGTTTTGTATGGAGCACGTAATATATTTCAGGTTGAAATCGATGGAAACCAAAAATTCCTTCTTTTGTATGAATTAAATGGCCACTGAGTAGGCAGCACGTTAAATAAATTACTTAAGTTCACTAAAATGAAATGGACATTTATTTTAAATTGCATACTCAGTGAACATTTTCAAGTAGTAGTTCAAAGAAAACAAGAATCAAAGTAAGTGTCCTAATTTTTGTACCTAATTTTTACTCATTTTTATACCAATCTTATGGTACCACATAAAATTGTAATAAAATAAGCCAGTGAGTAGAAGTTATGAAATGAACAGAAAGTAAGCTTTAATAAATATAAATAAGTGGAGTGTAGAATAAGAAGTACATAATTCAATAAATTAGCAAATGGAACAATTTACAATAAATAGACTTCGAACTCTATGGATTTGTAGTACAACTGACCACATAAAAAGTAAAATATATATAACGGACAAAAATCCATAAATTATTAACAGCAAAGTGCATAGCATAAGTTTTACACGACTGTAAGATATTATTATTAAGTATTAAATGTGTGTGAGAACTCGAAATGTCGGGAAGAGAAGTTTTCTCGAGTTTAAGACGGGTTTTCCCAAAAATTTGGAAATTCTTCAAAATATCGAGATTCTCGAGAATGTTCAACTTTCTCTAAAACATTTGAGAGGTAACAATTATAATCTTTCATGTCCAATTTTCATGTGAAAAGGCTAATTATTACTTAGTATATTATTTTCATGTCATTTTCTGTTACCTCTATTACTCTAAACTAACAAACAAAATAAGTCAAAACGAGAATAAATGAATAAATTTTACAATACGATTTTTGAGAACGAATAAATTATCGAAAATATCACATCTCGGTTGATTTTGTTGAATCTCATAACAGCAGTCGAATTATCGAAATTCGCGGAACATATTCAGGAATCCTGAAAGTTTCTAAAGAGCTCGTCTCATTCCGATCAGTCAGGTTCACGATATTTTCCGATTCTCGTATACTTCTACTACACATACTATACAGTGACCTCCATTAATATTTGGACACATTTTGAAACTGAATAACATTTTTAGTATTGGATCAAAGAACTTTATCTTCTGTGGAATTTTAGAAAGCTTAATTTCCTATAGAATGTCTAACACAAAATTTAAAAAAATTGGTATTTATTGAAATTGCGAAGAAAATAGTAAGTGATATGCTTTTCAACTATTTTTATTAGAGTCTGTAATAAAAATTGGAAATGTCTCGTTTGCAGATCTAATTAAGTTATATGCATGTACAAAATTTCATCAAAATCGATCCATATTGCTATGCGCTATAAGCAATTAGAAATTTGAAAAATCGCAGTTTTTCACGACTTTCAATCTGCGACTGAGATGAATTGGAGAATTTTTGCATGTTTCGATATGTCTAACTCTTTTATGGTGTCACGGATTTTTATGAAATTTTACACATTCAAATAAGACATTTAGATCTACAAACAGGACTTTTGAAATTTTTACTATACTTGCTGTCCCGAGAGAATGGGACCGTTTTGCCTAGCTTAAAAGGGTGGTGCGGATCGCAGCGAACACCTGAGGCCTCAGTATACACAAAATAACAAGGATAAACAAGAGTCACTATCGGTAACGAATGGGATTGCATTGAGAATTGGTGAACGGGAGGGGGATGCGCAGAACGATCAAAAACTGAACTGTTCCCAATCCTATTCTCTCAGGACGGCGAGTATAGAGAATTCAATAAAAAAGGTAAACTATTCACAACAATTAATTAAGTGAGAAATAGGAGGTTCTTTATATTTTAAGCTAACAGACATTCTTTCACAAGTTGCATTTATTTTAATGTTCATCTCAATTAAATTTGAACGTTAAACGAATTATGAGATATACTAGGGGAAGTCGAAAAGTAAAGAGATTTCATTAGAATAAATGTGCGTTTTTTCAAACGTCCCTTTACTTTTTAACTTCCCCTCGTATAATTCGTTTAATACCGACCGAACGCAATTAACAGACATTTTGTAGAATTAGTGTACAAAAAACATCTTTACACGTGACAGAAGTATGTAAAGGGTTATCCTAAAGGATGTTGAATAAGTATATCTATCAAACGTCATGTTTGTTTCTTGCCATTTTCGTTTATTTCTAATTTACAATGATCGACAATTTTAACAATAGAGTCGTGTACAAGTCGTGGATCATGATAAACCATAGTCTGGCAGACCAAGAATGGTTCAGTCAAATGAAAACATTTATTTATTAGGAATGATATTGGTGAAACGACCAAGTATGCCTAGATGTCATCGAAAATATTGATTTTCGAATTGATGTCTGCAAACGGCCGCAGTCGTGGTGGTCATTTGGCAGATATCGTTTTTCAAAAAATATTGTCATAGACAATACCTGACAATTAAGTAAAAAAAACCAAGAAAATTAAAAAGAATTTTTTATTGAAATATGTTTGAAAAGAGTTTTTTATTGAAATAAAATTCATATAGTCTATTCTGGAGAACTCTATATTCTATATGTACAGACACCTCAAACGATTTTGGACCAATCGTCGTGCCATGTGCAATTGCAATTGGTTCAAAATCATTTGAGGTACCTGTACATAGTGCTTAGAGTACACTACCAGATTTTACTATTTTCGATTCGATGCGATTATACTCATGCGCAAAGACTGTAAACAAATATTTGTATGCCCTGTCGATCAAAGGATGTACAACACAGTAACAATAAAAGCTAGTGTAACATAGTAAATTTTATTGACTTCCTGCCAGTTTAACAATTAATAAGAGAGAAAAAGAATTGTTTTATACATATGTATAACATACACACATCGTATATCATTATATTGTATTTACTTAATATTTATTACATTTCAATCACGGCTTAACTAAAAATTAAAGTATAGTTCGTATCATAGACCCAAGTGTTATCCTGATCGTTTTCCCTTCAGTGGGAAGGATACTCACACTATCCCTTCCCCATAATTGGGGGCTCGTCCGGGATACGATCGGAATTTCGCGAAGTACGGTGAACGCAGTGTAGAAGCAAATTTTGCTTGATCAGTGAGTTGCGAGTAACCAGTGAGAAAGAAACAGACAGTGTGTCGCGAGAACTAATTGTAAGAGTGCTACTGATTGTGAAAGATTCGAAATGTTGGCGAAGTTTGACGAATTTACGGTGGCGCAATTAAAAGAGAAGCTGTGTGATCTAAGGCTAGCAACTACGGGTAGAAGAGCTGAGCTGTTGGCCCGTATTCAGGAGTTTGATACGTCAGGTGCTTGGGCAGCGAGTATGCCAGTATTTTCGGAATCGAATAGCGCACTACTTTTGGATGAACCTGCTGCCGTGTCGACCGCCGAGCAGGCGCAACCTGCGGGGAACGACCGAAGAGAAATTGATCTGTGTCGCCGTGAGAAAGAACTAATGGAGCGTGAATTAATGCTAGTGCGAAGAGAATTAGAGATTATTGTGAGAGGCATGCAAGGGTTGCAAGCATCGGAAGCGCCGCAACAGCATGCGCGAGAAAGAGAGCCGAGAGTCAATGTGACTGAAATTCCAGAATTGCTGAGCGTGTTCCGCGGAGACGCAGCGGAATATGATAACTGGGAGAAACAGCTGCCACTATTAAGAAGTACCTATTGCCTGGAAGAACAATACGTGAGGGTGCTTCTCGGGATGCGGCTGAAAGGACGAGCTCTGGAGTGGATGCATTCGAGACCAAATCATATTGAGATGCCCGTGGAAGCTCTTTTGACGGAAATGAGGAGCATGTTTGGTCAGCAACCCAGTAAGGCCACGTTACGTCGGCAGTTTGAACAACGGATATGGAAAAGAGGCGAGACTTTCCAGGAGTATATGCACGAGAAGTTGATTCTTGGAAACCGCGTGCCAATTCCCGAGGATGAAGTCCTCGAGTATCTGATTGAGGGCATTCCAGACGCTGCGTTGCGAGACCAGGCACGCATCGGCCGTTTTGAGACGAAGACGGATCTCCTGCGAGCCTTCGAGAAAATATCGTTTCGGGAGAAGGCGACCGATTTCCCACGGAAAAAGGAAAGCGCGAGGTCCAAGCAGGTGGACGAAGGTGCCGTCAGACGACCAGTGTACGACAGAGGAGAAAGGAAAGAGGTATCCAGCGAATCAACAGCGAGGAACGAGAGACGGCGGTGCTTCACCTGCGGACAGAGAGATCATTTGGCAGCGAGGTGTCCGATGAGGGAGGCGGGCCCTAAATGTTTCAAATGTCAGGAGCGCGGTCATTGTGCATCTGAATGCACAAAGCAGTTGTACGTTGCGGAAAGCAGTTTGCCTGTATCTCAGGTAACGCAGAGGAAATCTTGTAAAACTGTAAAGATTAATAATTGCGACATAGCTGCCTTAATTGACACAGGGAGTGATATTTCCTTGATGCGCGCGAAGAAATATATTGAGATAGGTGCGCCGCCGCTGGTACGTCGGGAATTGCGTTTTCGCGGTATCGGTTCCGAAAACAATGTAACGCTAGGAGAATTCGAGACGCAATGCGTCATTGATAATTATACGTTTCCTATTTTAATTAGAGTTGTGTCGGATACAGTATATAATAATGATTTATTAATAGGAACGGATTTCTTGTCTACCGTAGAACTGATTGTTAGGAACGGTGACATCATTATCAATCCCTTGAAAGAGTGTCGCGAGCATAATGTTCAAAATATTCCTGAAATTTGGAAAATCGATGTAAGCGGTGATGATCCAAACGAATTGCATCTCGATCATATCCTAGACGTGGAATGCCGTGAGATGATTGAGAGTTTAGTTAAAGACTACGTGCCGTCGCGTAAATAAGTTTCAGACGTTAAAATGTCTTTGATATTAAAAGACGAGGAGCCCGTGTATCAGAGAGCTCGTCGACTCTGACCTGCGGAGCGTGAATTAGTTAATAAGCAGATCGACGAATGGTTAGACAATGGAATTGTGCAACCGTCGCTTTTAGAGTACGCGAGTCCTATTGTGCTTGTGNTATTAAAAGACGAGGAGCCCGTGTATCAGAGAGCTCGTCGACTCTGACCTGCGGAGCGTGAATTAGTTAATAAGCAGATCGACGAATGGTTAGACAATGGAATTGTGCAACCGTCGCTTTTAGAGTACGCGAGTCCTATTGTGCTTGTGCGTAAGAAGGACGGATCAGCGAGAATGTGTGTAGATTACCGGTTATTGAATAAAAAGGTCGTTCGCGATCGCTATCCACTTCCGGTGGTGGACGAGGAGTTAGATCCTGTGGAAGATGCGATATATTTCACCACGCTAGATTTAAGAAATGGATTTTTTCATGTATCAGTGGACGAGCGAAGTCGGAAATACACGGCGTTCATCGTGCCGGATGGTCATTTTGAGTTCCTAAGAGTACCGTTCGGTTTATGCAATTCCCCTCCTGTTTTCCAGCGATTCATAAACTCAATTTTCAGAGACCTTATCCGTAGGGGAATTGTACTTATGTATATAGATGATATTATTATACTGGCCAAAAATCCAAGGACGGCCTTGGAACATCTCGGTCTTGTATTAAAAACAGCCAGTGAAGCCGGGTTAATTATTAATTGGAAAAAATGTCGTTTTCTTCAGACCAGAGTCGAGTTTTTAGGTCATATCATCGAGAATGGTACGATTTATCCGTCAGAGCATAAAGTGGAGGCAGTACGGAAATTCCCAGAACCGAAAAATGCTGAGCAAGTGCAGAGTTTTTTAGGACTTAGTGGATATTTCAGGAAATTCGTATCACATTATTCCGAGATCGCCCGTCCACTATCGGATTTGTTAAGAAAAGATGTAGAGTTTAAATTTGGTGATAGTCAGCGAGATGCATTTGTGAGATTAAAGGACATTTTATGTAGTCAACCAGTGTTGAGCCTACATAGAGTAGGGGCGGAGACGGAACTGCACACGGATCCTTCGTGTTATGGATTCGGAGCGATATTATTCCAGCGTAATAGCGAGACGCGTGCTTTTCATCCGATTTATTATGCTAGTGGGAAAACGAATCCGGCGGAGCAGAAGTATAGTAGCTATGAATTGGAGGTACTCGCAATAGTTAGAGCGTTAAAAACATTTCGTATTTATCTGTTAGGGATTCCATTTAAAATTATTACGGATTGTCGTGCACTTACCCAAACAATGAACGAAAAAGAATTATGTGTGAGAGTGGCGCGTTGAGCGTTGTTTCTCGAGGAGTTCGAGTATTCTATCGAGCATAGGCCGGGTAAGAACATGGTTCATGTAGATGCGCTCAGCTGTTATCCAATAGCATCATGTTTTGCGGTAGTTCGCGACAGAGGAGAGCTAACACTGCGTTTGCAAAAGGCTCAATGTGAAGACAACGATGTAAAGAGAATTTTTGATTTGGCTAAGAATGGCAAAGTTAGTGGATACATTGTAAGAGGAGGGTTATTGTTTAAGATAATAGACGAGGATTTACGGTTGATGGTGCCAAGACAAATGTGGACGCAAATAATAAGAAAATGTCATGAGTTAGGACATTTTGCAGTCGCGAAGACAGAGACCGTGTTAACTAAAGAGTATTGGATTCCGATCGCGAAACCAAAGATAGAGAAAGTAATTAAAAACTGCGTCGAATGTGAGTTAGCAGAGAAGAAAGCGGGTAGGCAAGAGAGTTTTCTCAATCCGTTAGAAAAAGGAGAGATTCCCCTGGATACCTACCATATTGATCATTTAAGGCCGTTGCCAACCACAAAAAAAAAGTTATAATTACATTTTTGTCGTAGTAGACTCATTTTCCAAGTTTGTTTGGCTGTATGCGACTAAGACAACGGCTACTGCGGAGGTTTTGAAAGTGCTGAAGAAGCAAGCGGTCATTTTTGGAAATCCACGTAGAATTGTGTCGGATAGAGGACCAGGATTTACATCCGGAGATTTTGAGAATTATTGTAAAGATGAGGGAATCCAGCATATCTTGACAACTACAGGAGTCCCGCGGGCGAACGGACAGGCAGAGCGCGTTAATAGAACTTTAATTCAATTANGCGGAGGTTTTGAAAGTGCTGAAGAAGCAAGCGGTCATTTTTGGAAATCCACGTAGAATTGTGTCGGATAGAGGACCAGGATTTACATCCGGAGATTTTGAGAATTATTGTAAAGATGAGGGAATCCAGCATATCTTGACAACTACAGGAGTCCCGCGGGCGAACGGACAGGCAGAGCGCGTTAATAGAACTTTAATTCAATTACTGACGAAACTCTCTCATCCGCGTCGAGAGGAATGGTACCGATTTTTAGATTTAGTGCAGCAATGTCTTAATACCACCTTCCATAGAAGTATAGGTACTTCGCCGTTTCGATTACTTTTTGGCACGGATGCGAGATTGCGTGATAATTCAAATGTGAAGGAATTTTTAGAAAAGAAATGGGTGGCAAAATTTGAAGAAGAGAGGAATGAGGTGCGTGAGCTTGC
>SMSR01004365.1:3303-24077 GCA_019453355.1 Ceratina japonica | reverse complement strand
ATAGAATATTTTCATGACAAGTTACATTCCCGACTCCGAATTTTAATTACATCAATCGCACTCGTTAACGTATCTTAATGAAACTTTGCGAACATTTAGAGAAGTCCTTTTTAAACGTGCCTCTATATTTTTGTCAAAATCGGTACGTCAAAAGCCGAGATATTTGCGTTTCTTTCTGAATCGTCTCGTTGTGTCTGGCATTTGAACGCGTGGCGCCATCTAGCGGTTGAAGCAGCGAACTAAGCGGTTTAGAATTACGAAATAGATTTAAAAAAAAATGCAAATATCTCGGGTTTTGACGTACCGATTTTGACGAAACTATAGAAGCGTGTTCACACAAAGCCTCTCTAAATGTTCTCGAAGTTTCATTAAGTTACGTTAACGAGTACGATTGATATATAATTAAAATTCCAAGTCCGGGAACTGTCACTGTCACCCAGGGATGTCGCGGAAAATCCTCCCCGCCCGGCACTGCCCCACCACGCGCCGTGCTTCCCCCACTACCGCCGGTCAAGATTTTCCGCGACATCGTTTGACAGGAGCAGACGATTGTGATTGTGATATGTAACAGTGTGCGTCGGGCGATCTTCACTTATTTCGAAAAGTAAGTCCTACGAAATCAATGAGTGACGCTAGTTTTTTTAAGATCCGTTTGATAAGAAGTGGAGAAAGTGGAAAAGCGAGGGAGGCAATACGAGAGGATTTCATTCCACTTTCGGGATACACTTAACCTAACCTCCTACGTCCGCTTACATAATTTACAGTTCATGGAGTACAGAATTATAAACATTGTCTCCGTAATTAAATATTTGACTCCCATTCCTCCACAACATGTAGTCCATCTGCTACAATAAGTAGTCCATCTATTACAACAAGTATAAAATATATCATACGTCTACGACTGTTTCCTGATCCTAAACATTTATTTCAGGATCTGAAAGTCTGAGGAATTAAAATGGTAGGTCACGGCCACGGCCACGAGCCAGAGTACGTAATCCCGAAGCCTGATATATACAAACCGAACGAAGTACCGGAGCTCGTAATGCTCCAGAAGGAACTGGCCGAGAAAGGATTGAAGGATCCCTGGATAAGGAACGAAGTATGGCGTTATAAAGCGTACCCTGGCACCGGACCCTTTCGAGCGTTCAGAGGACTCACCCGAGGGCTCCTAGTCGGGATCCCTGCGTTCTTGATAACGATAGGCATAGAGCAAGCTCTTGGAATTAGTTACGAGCCTGCACACGACGAGGACGGAGCTCATGGCGGACACCACTAATTCTGTTCAAGCGAATTTAATATATCATATATAATAATAGACAAATTATACTGTAAAGGTGATTCTGTAAATAAATTGTAATGGAAAAGTCATACGAGTGGTTTTATGATATTATGATTCGTGTCGAAGGGGAGACACAGATTTCGGTCGAATTAGAAGAGACTATGAATGATCGTCAAGAAGATATCAAGAATTGTTTTGAAATGAGTATAAAGCTGCTCTGAAGAACCTTGAGCAAAGTTCCGTGCTCTGTGTATAGTCAGGTCTCATAGAATGATGAAGATATTGATTTTGACAATAGTTAACTTACTCTATGTCACATATTTAGTACACGTTTAGTAGGTTGTACGTGTACGTCGTTAAAAATGTGGCAAGACAACGAAGTCAGATTTGACATATCCCACACGTAATTAGAATTATAAAAAGAACTTTTTTTTTGTAAAATTTGTACGTCTTCTGAAGAGTAATATTTATGTGCTGTCTCTTCCTCTTTTTCCTGTTTCTTAGCCAAATGCAATTGCGATTGGGAGAGTTCACAGTTGACAAGCTCGATTTGATAGAAGACACGAAGGGGAACGCAGGTGACAATGGGAGGCTCGTAGTGACGAACCTCAGGATCCTCTGGCATTCTATCTTCCTGCCCAGAGTCAATCTAAGTACAATCCTCGCATAATAACTTAAATATAACAATATAACATTATTAAATATTAACAATTAATGTGTAAAATTATGAAATGTTGATGAATGGGTCTTACAGGCGTTGGCTTTAATACTTTTGTCACGGTGAACACTAAAACCGTACACAGTGTCAGTATCTCAGATATTTAATTCAATTCTTCTGTATATTATTCCTTTTGTACTTTAAATAGTGAATTTTTGTAGCTCCAAGGGAAACACGTGCAAGCCCTGCACGTTTTAGCTTCCTTTCGGAATTGCAGATACGAGTTTATATTCACAAATCTAGATCCGAAGAGCACGAGGCACTATACGTCTGTCATCGGTGTCTACAGGTATATAAAACATGTATAAACACATTAATTAAATAATAATAGCAATTGTTTCTAGACAAATAATTATAAAGACAGTAGACATTAGGAATACATAAAGAGAGTAAATAGAAATGTTAATTAGTAATAGAAAATCCAGTGAGTAGAAAGAGGGAACTTTTTGAGTCACACGAGCAATGAAATATTCTAAGACTGACATTTTCAGGGCTTACGTTTCGTCGAAGATTTACCGAGAGATTCGACTCAGAAGTGGGATAATTAACGACAAGCAATTAACATTGCTGCCACAAGAAGTGGTGCACTCTACCTCGCAAGACATTTGGAATTTATCATTGGAACAGGTCGACTCGAACCCTACTTTATTACTTCACCATTTCGCATACAAATTGAAAAATAATTCTACTTTCTTTTAGGGGAATATCGGAATCCTGATCATAACTAACATTCGGCTGGTATGGTTCGCCGACATGAATTGTCAGTTCAACGTATCGATACCTTATCTTGTAATAGCCAACGTAAGTAACCAAAGAAAAAGAATTAGAAAACCTTGTCAACGTTAATTAAAAAAGCTTGTAATAAAACAGAGCCTGAATTTCTGCACAGATTGCTATAAAGAACTCAAAGTTCGGGCCCACTTTGGTGATCACCAGCACAGAAATGAGCGGCGAGTACGTGTTAGGATTTCAAATAAATCCGATTCAGAAGCTTCACACCGTCCACAAGGAGATCTTGACGATATTGAAGACGTTTGAGAAGTCCCCTATATTCGGCGTCGACTACACCCTCGAGCACCAGGTGACCTTTCCCTGAAAATCTAGAAACAACTCTTCTAACCCGAAACGTTTCGTGAATTTATGTAGAAAAATTTATTGAATAAATAAATACATTACAATGCAGTTAATCGTCCCGTTACAGGCTCCGGTACAACAACGGTTAAACGAAGAACAACAGTCTGAAGTACAGGACGAGGAGATTGAGATTTCGAACGTGTTCGGGTATTACTTCTCCGAAGGGCTGAACCAGAGGCGGCCGGCGTTCTCGACTTACTTAGGCGTCGCGGCCGAGGAGCCCCGGGAGACCAGCACGTTGCAAACCCTATGGGAGCTCGTACCCCAGAGCGGTTAATCAAACACTCGGGAAAATCTGATTACAATTGACAACCTGGACCTGAAACAATTATACACGTGCCGGTGCGCGTCGCTCTACGTGCGATTAACTGAAACATCGATCTGAATTTGTTAGGATATAAGGTACATTTATATTATAGAAGTGGTCGTAGGAGAGTCCGGCATTCTGCAATAAGCATGCAGTTAAGAGACGTTATAGAAATACTCATATATAAAACTATTAATAAAGGAAACTGATATATATTTGAGGACTTGTTCGATATTATTAACAGAATTATACACCGTGGAAACGAGTCGGAAACAGTTGAAATAAAAATATAGAACTTCGAAATAGAACTTCGTTTATATTCGTCGAAATTCATGCTGCGGACTGAGAATAATTAATTATTTAAATATCACTATAAGTCTCCCGCTACCTCTCTCAATTAATCTTCCCCCCCCCAACTCTGTACATGAAAAACGTCACCGATAAAAATTTCACGTTCATCCAATAATGCACAACTATTTTTCCTCTAACGCTCAGATCGGTTTTGTTAACACCTCGTGAAATACTCGTGTATCGACTATGAGAAATCGAGAAAAGAAAAATAGTTGCAATTAAAGCACAAGCGTATTTTCTATATAACATCGACGTAAGTTTTCCACCGTTTTACTTGAATATCCAATTCACATTCCCCCCCTCCATCCGAATCCCCCGCTATTTAATTAACTTTAATTAACTCGGTTTACAGGTAGGCAGCACCATCGTTGGGTCTTGGTTGGCGTCGTCGTCGTCGTTCAAGTCGCCCGGCTGCCCGGCAAACCGGTAGCCCATGTTCATCAGCATCACCTCGAAAGGGTCCCTGTTCATGCGGACTTGATTCGCGGACGCGACGTCCTCGAGGTTCTGTATCTCCCTCTCGTTCACGGTGCCGTCCTGTTTAAAAAGACCACTTTTTAAGTTTTTTTTAGTAGTTTTTTAATAGTTTTAGTAGTTTTAGTTTTAGTAAAAACCATATTTTGTTAACGTTTGAAGAATTTCTGAACGTTTTTATAACCTCCAGAACGTCCTTAACTAATAAAGAAATTCAGTAGACGATCGTGATTAGGAGGACGTACCTCGGGTAGGGGACTCCATAGTCGAACTACTGGGTCGATGCCGCTAGTAGCTAGGAGACACGTAATCGGGTGAGGCTGGAGGCAGTTCACGATGCGCTCGTCGCCTCTCAGGATGCGTACAATATTTGTGGTATTACGATCCCATATAAAAAAGGAACCATCGTCCGATCCTGCCACAATATATTGACCATTGCTTAAAGACAAAAAGCGGCAATTATAAATGCATCGGTAATTGAATGAAATTCCTTCGGTTCTTTTTGTCAATGGCATACTTACTTCCCGAAGAAGTTCGCCTCCTTTATGTCGGTGGTCGTGTTGCAGTGGCCGCAGAATCTCATCTTGTAGTCGAACGTGTTGCTCCGCCACTCATCTTCGTGGTCCGATATTTGGATCATCGATTGACTCAGCTCGCTGTCTCTGCCTGAGGGATCGAAAACGAATTGAATTATTTAGATCCGATGCGGAGAAATGTAGAGGACGTACCAGAGTCCACGGCTTCCTTTATGTCCATTTTCAAGGCTTTACACGCGGAATTCGACGCGTACACAGGGAACTTCTGNAACGGGTCGGAAACGAGTTGAAATAAAAATATAGAACTTCGAAATAGAACTTCGTTTATATTCGTCGAAATTCATGTTGCGGACTGAGAATAATTAATTATTTAAATATCACTATAAGTCTCCCGCTACCCTCTCTCAATTAATCTTTCCCCCCAACTCTGTACATGAAAAACGTCACCGATAAACATTTCACGTTCATCCAATAATGTACAACTATTTTTCCTCTAACGCTCAGATCGGTTTTTTAACACCTCGTGAAATACTCGTGTATCGACTGTGAGAAGTCGAGAAAAGAAAAATAGTTGCAATTAAAGCAGCAGCGTATTTTCTATATAACATCGACGTAAGTTTTCCAATTCACATCCTCCCCCCCTCCATCCGAATCCCCCGCTATTTAATTAACTTTAATTAACTCGGTTTACAGCTAGGCTGCACGATCGTTTGGTCTTGGTTGGCGTCGTCGTCGTCGTTCAAGTCGACCGGCTGCCCGGGAAACCGGTAGCCCATGTTCATCAGCATCACCTCGAACGGGTCGCTGTTCATGCGGACTTGATTCGCAGACGCGACGTCCTCGAGGTTCTGTATCTCCCTCTCGTTCACGGTGCCGTCCTGTTTAAAAAGACCACGGTAGTACTTTAACAAGACCAGGCTAGTACTTAAGGACGTTCTGGAGGCACAATCGGAGACTACAGTACATAAAATTCGAAATTCGTCAATATATTGCATGAAAGATGTTCAACGATGAAGTGAATCGAACCCAAACTTTGATAATTGCTTAAATATAGTAAAAACCATGTCTTGTTAACGTTTCAAGAATTTCTGAACGTTTTTATAACCTCAAGAATTTCTGAACGTTTTTATAACCTCCAGAACGTCCTTAACTAATAAAGGAATTCAGTAGACGATGTGATTAGGAGGACGTACCTCGGGTAGGGGACTCCATAGTCGAACTACTGGGTCGATGCCGCTAGTAGCTAGGAGACACGTAGTCGGGTGAGGCTGGAGGCAGTTCACGATGCGCTCGTCGCCTCTCAGGACGCGTACAATATTTGTGGTATTACGATCCCATATAAAAAAGGAACCATCGTCCGATCCTGCCACAATATATTGACCATTGCTTAAAGACAAAAAGCGGCAATTATAAATGCATCGGTAATTGAATGAAATTCCTTCGGTTCTTTTTGTCAATGGCATACTTACTTCCCGAAGAAGTTCGCCTCCTTTATGTCGGTGGTCGTGTTGCAGTGGCCGCAGAATCTCATCTTGTAGTCGAACGTGTTGCTCCGCCACTCGTCTTCGTGGTCCGATATTTGGATCATCGATTGAGTCAGCTCGCTGTCTTTGCCTGAGGGATCGAAAACGAATTGAATTATTTAGATCCGATGTGGAGAAATGTAAAGGACGTACCAGAGTCCACGGCTTCCTTCATGTCCATTTTCAAGGCTTTACACGCGGAATTCGACGCGTACACAGGGAACTTCTCTTGGAATTCTTTAATCACTTTGTCTGCTTCTGGTGCCTGATGGAGGTCGTACAGGCAACGAGCCAATCTGCGGATATAAAATTCTCAGATGAATGTAAACCGAAGAGGAATTGCCGATTGATTAAAAGTTTCACTCGCTTTACCTGAAGTGAGCTTTTATGTGTCCCGGGTCGAGGAGCAACGTCGTCTGGCAATCTTTAAGCGCAGCGTACGTGTCGCCGTCCCTGAAAATATTTCGGAGGTTGGTGTTTCATACATTTTTATTAAACGACGTGCAACGCGTACCAGGTTCGCTTCATGTACGCCGCGGCTCGGTTAGCAAAGAGCGCGGACGCGGTCGGACAGCAGCTGATCGCTTTGTTGTACAAATTAATCGCCAGCGAATATTTGTGCTGCTCGAAGCTCTCGTCGGCCTGCAAAATTCGATTAAGAAATAAGGAACATCGGGCGAGCGTCGTATTTTTAATTAATTAATTTTTAGCCAATTTTCTCACCTGACGTTTCAATTCCTCCACGTGCGGCGGCAGATTCTTAACGTTCTTCTTAATCAGAGTAGTAACGTCTTCATTCTTGTCCGTACACAAATCTCCTGTCAGTAAATTGTAAACAATTTGAATACATTAATTAACTTAAAAAGCTAATGAATTTTTACTCGAAACGAAAAGAGAAAAAGTTCGATACGAATTGAAACTAGTGATGGGCACCGACGACTAAAAACTATCGATTTTGTGGAGAGTAACCAACGGTACTTCTAGTCGACTGATTTTCTTGATTTATCGACTACATCGAACAAATATCGTATACTATCATCGTGGACCTGAACTATCATAGTATCATACATATACTATCATACTTTCATACTATCATATATTATCATAGATATTTATAATTACTAATAAACATCTCAAATTTGTATATATTTGTATAATTTTTTAACGATGAAGTGAATCGAAACCAAACTTTGATAATTGCTTTAATATAGTAAAAACTATGTTTTGTTAACGTTTCAAGAATTTCTGATCGTTTTTATATACCTCCAGAACATCCTTAAAGGACTGGAATATAGAAATATTGGAATATTAGATTGTTAGGTTATTTAGATGATTAAAATATTGGAATATTGGATCGGTAAAACGAAATAAATAAGTAAATAAATAATTACTAGATAGGCGATAGTTAAAACTAGTCGATAGTGGCCATCACTATTATGAACATAATCTTCAGTCGCACGACCACAGAAACAATATTTCAATCGACTAAATAATCAATAGTGTGGTCCGATTAATTAGCAGATAGTCAATAGTTTAGTCGAAAATAGCCATCACTGATTGAAACGAGTAGAATCTGTAACGATTATTATGATTACCTAGATACATGTTCGACGAGTACCCGAAGCAGGTCTTCATGTTCTTCGGGTTGTTCACGTCGAATAAATAAATTTGTTCCCCGCCCATGTTGACGAGTAGCTCGTTGCCGTCGGCGCTGAACGTCAGATACGTGGTGGTGAAACTCCTGTTGCTGTCGCGCTGTCGGGAGTGCAGGTGGCCTGCGCCGGCAAACAACGTCCGTTAGAGTGGTCGTGTAACATGCGGTTAAACAGGGAGATTAGGGTATAGGAGTCGCGTACGCTATTTCTGATCGTACGAACGAACCCGCGATAAAGTACTGTGCGCAAGCCAACGGCACGTTCTCCTCAGGGTCGCCGCCGCCGGGGGAACGGAAACACATGTTCTCTCTTGACGACTGTCTATGCTCAAACGAAGCGGGCACCTATTTGTAGGAAAATATACATATCATTCGGTGTCGATTGAATGACTTAAGTTTAAAAAATAACGTGCTTGTTCTACTCTATTCGAAGATCGAAACTATTGATTAGGCTTCCGACGTACGAGCTGGTANATTCTTAACGTTCTTCTTAATCAGAGTAGTAACGTCTTCATTCTTGTCCGTACACAAATCTCCTGTCAGTAAATTGTAAACAATTTGAATACATTAATTAACTTAAAAAGCTAATGAATTTTTACTCGAAACGAAAAGAGAAAAAGTTCGATACGAATTGAAACTAGTGATGGGCACCGACGACTAAAAACTATCGATTTTGTGGAGAGTAACCAACGGTACTTCTAGTCGACTGATTTTCTTGATTTATCGACTACATCGAACAAATATCGTATACTATCATCGTGGACCTGAACTATCATAGTATCATACATATACTATCATACTTTCATACTATCATATATTATCATAGATATTTATAATTACTAATAAACATCTCAAATTTGTATATATTTGTATAATTTTTTAACGATGAAGTGAATCGAAACCAAACTTTGATAATTGCTTTAATATAGTAAAAACTATGTTTTGTTAACGTTTCAAGAATTTCTGATCGTTTTTATATACCTCCAGAACATCCTTAAAGGACTGGAATATAGAAATATTGGAATATTAGATTGTTAGGTTATTTAGATGATTAAAATATTGGAATATTGGATCGGTAAAACGAAATAAATAAGTAAATAAATAATTACTAGATAGGCGATAGTTAAAACTAGTCGATAGTGGCCATCACTATTATGAACATAATCTTCAGTCGCACGACCACAGAAACAATATTTCAATCGACTAAATAATCAATAGTGTGGTCCGATTAATTAGCAGATAGTCAATAGTTTAGTCGAAAATAGCCATCACTGATTGAAACGAGTAGAATCTGTAACGATTATTATGATTACCTAGATACATGTTCGACGAGTACCCGAAGCAGGTCTTCATGTTCTTCGGGTTGTTCACGTCGAATAAATAAATTTGTTCCCCGCCCATGTTGACGAGTAGCTCGTTGCCGTCGGCGCTGAACGTCAGATACGTGGTGGTGAAACTCCTGTTGCTGTCGCGCTGTCGGGAGTGCAGGTGGCCTGCGCCGGCAAACAACGTCCGTTAGAGTGGTCGTGTAACATGCGGTTAAACAGGGAGATTAGGGTATAGGAGTCGCGTACGCTATTTCTGATCGTACGAACGAACCCGCGATAAAGTACTGTGCGCAAGCCAACGGCACGTTCTCCTCAGGGTCGCCGCCGCCGGGGGAACGGAAACACATGTTCTCTCTTGACGACTGTCTATGCTCAAACGAAGCGGGCACCTATTTGTAGGAAAATATACATATCATTCGGTGTCGATTGAATGACTTAAGTTTAAAAAATAACGTGCTTGTTCTACTCTATTCGAAGATCGAAACTATTGATCAGGCTTCCGACGTACGAGCTGGTTTTCATTGTTAATTACAAATACGTTTGAAAATTACCTGAGAGAGCTTGATCATCCTACGGTCGTACATGCGAATGTAGGCATCGTTCGCTCCGACGGCGATCAGTTCAGGTCGTTTCGGATTCACGGAGATACACTTGCCCTCCGCCTGGCGGCCGGCGTGATTGACAAGATTCACTAACACACTATTATAACTATCGTCTTTACAGCTATGGGGGGTACGGATGTCGTACTGTAATACCAGGCCGTCCTCGGCGGCGCTCCAGAACAGGAAAGGTACGGTGTTCGCCGTGGCGATGCGTTTCACGCGGCCCACGTGACAGTTACAAGAGAACAGAGGCTCGAGGAGCGTCAGGTCGCGGACGCGTACCTTCCCGTCCCCTGCGCCGGACACCAATATCCTGTCGTCCGACTTTGGCAAGAACTGAAACAGAACATCGGACGAAAGAATAGAGGATACGTTCTCTGAAGAGGTACAATTCTTGCTTGAAACGTGAGAGTCTACCTTGACAGA
Source organism: Ceratina japonica (assembly GCA_019453355.1). Taxonomy (NCBI): domain Eukaryota; kingdom Metazoa; phylum Arthropoda; class Insecta; order Hymenoptera; family Apidae; genus Ceratina; species Ceratina japonica. Next base: position 13,745 of record SMSR01004365.1, on the reverse strand, counting down.
GAATATGTTCCCATGGTGCTGAGTACGCAGTACCAATTTCTTCTCGTATCGGAACGGATCCCATAGTATAATGTTCTTGTCGTCCGACCCCGAAGCCAGGATTCTAAAAATTAATCGTATATTACATTCTTGGGTATTGCACGAACACTTGTCCAATATTTTTATTGTATATTTGAAACAACAAATTGTGTGACATATTAGAGCGTTATACTACTCACTGGCCGCTTTCGTTCCATTCTAGACAATTGACGCACCCCGTGTGACCGACCAATTCTTTTTCCAATCCCAGTCGAGAGATCAGGTTCTCTGTCACATGTAGTTTTTGGGACACAGCATAAGCCACAGAGTCCTAAAATACAGAGAGGACGTTATTTGATACAAACCGTGAGAATGTTCGTTATTAATTGAAATATGAAGTAGGGAAGAAAATGGAGAGTGAAGGTAGATCAAGAAGAGTGTATTAGAAATACTAAATTTAGTTTGACGACGGAATCGTGCGATTATGCTAGTACAACGAGGAGATACACAGGACGAAGAGCAGCGATCAACTAAACCTGTAAATAATAAATAATAGTTCGTTGCCCCAGTATTAGCTTTTTCTGTCGCACTTTAGGACAAACCCCAAAAAATCCTGTCCCACTGCAGGGCAATCTGACAACCTTTGAAAATATCCTTTTACATATAAATTGAGCACAAAGTTAATAAGGTATTTCTTTTCTAATTGATTAAATAATGTATTAATTACTTGTTATGACATTTTTCGTACGAAAAATTAGACTTTACTATTTTAAAATTCTGCTTATACGGATTAGGTGTTCGTAACTGCCTCAGTAATGGTCAGTTTACCTTATTCAATTGCAAATTCCTTAAAAAATCTTGAGAAGTGTGCGCTAATACTTTGCCCAGATTAGTCTTTGAGACGAGATCTTCAAATCGTATAAGTTTCAAGAAAATCCATTTACCCTCGACCTGAACTTCCCCTCGTAAGCCATAGAATTCTGAAGAGAAAGTGGCAGCCAATGAGGAAATACAAATTACCTGAATCTCGCGTTGACGGACCAAGTCCAGGACTCTGTACTCCTTATCCTGTACATTAGGAAGCATCTCTACGTCTGTCTCATAAATCGTTATACTAACAAACCCCTGAGCTGTGCTCTGAAAACCATTAGAAAACATAGAATTACTCTCTTTCAACCGGGCGTAGGAGAAACCTGAAGAGACACATGATCGTGATCTTAAATAACCCAACGTACCGCGTGCAACGAACGTGTAGTAAAAGGTGTAAAAGAAACAGTCGAAAATCGTACGAGCGGATGACTTACTCAACACGGGTAACGGAAGTGTGTTCGTTAAAGCGTGCGCTATCGCCGTTCGGAAAATAACCCATCGCGCGTGAAATGCGAGTAAAAAGACAGTGGGAAATCGCATTAACCAAGTGCGATCGGTCAGTGCAACCGAGTTTCAATCGTTCACAACGCGTCGAAGCGAGAGTTTGACTGGTGTGTAAGTAAGGAAGTAAGTATATGCGGGGCGGAAGTGTAAAGAAACAAAGACGGTCGTAAAGGGACGTGTGTATATAAAATCGAAACGCGAGAAGGTCAATACTTAGTCGCTGTTTGTTCATACATCATCGATGCGTTATTAAAACGGTGTTCGCACTATATTACTCGACGACACACTCGGAGTATCAGAACTTTCCTACGGGACGTTTACACATCGCGTTCGAAACTGTACACTCGACTCGACACGACGTACACACGTAAGTAGATCATATACGTACGACGTATGCAGTCTACAGTCTGTGTCACTCACACGTACGTGTGTGTATTCGTAAATATGCTGACACAACTTTATAATCATTATTCCTATCATTACGCTTTATCGTTCGTGAAGCCCCTCTCTCTATTTGCATTTTCTTTTATTCAGTTTAAGGTTACACGAGTTCGTTTATTAACGCAATTCAATTATACAAATTTATAATCTAATATTATAATCTAATACTCCATTTCATATAAATTCTTTTAATCACAGTGAGAAATGATAATAATTGACTAATAAATGAATTGGAAAGGAGAATGTTATGAAGCAGACGTCCTGTGTCGCAGTATCTACGGGAATAGCTACCTTTATGTACATTTAACAAAACTGTATAAAACATGATTAGCAATAAAAGTATACAAACAAGCCTTTAATCCAGTTTCCACAATTCCTCCCGACCCAACCGACAAATTTAATCTTTCAGAAAACGATAAACTAAGAGATGTACAATAATATATCTGTGTACAACGTTAACGTACCGGATCTCTATGTCTAATCTCGACTTAATTACTACCGAAGCCGTTGAACACGAGGTCGATCGCTGCCTGGACGTCGCAGTTGGTCAAGTACAACGCCCGCAGGTTCAGAGTGTCGTTCCTCAGTCCTATCTCGTGCATCTGTCCTAGGAGTCTGCGCAGTTCTATCGCCCGGGGCGTGATGGCCGGCGCGTGGACCTGCTGCATCGCCCGGGTGAACATCTCCGTGGTTATTATGCTAGGGTTGTTTATGATGCTGGTGGAAGGGGGACTCTGGGCCCGCTGGCTCCTGGCCCTAGCTCTGTTCACCGACAGCGCCAGCTGCGACGGGGTGATGATCGGGTAGAAGGAAGGCTGGGTGGCGGACGGGTTGGACGACTGGTTCGCCGGCACCGCGGAGTCCGACGACTGAGACGAGTCCCCCGCCATTTCCTCGTCGTCGCTCAGATTGTCCCCGTAGAGGCAGGAAGGGGCCTGCGGGTTCGACACGGAGTTTGAGCTGCTCGTCGAGTTCTTGTGCACCTCCGCGTGCACCGCCGCCGCGATATTCTGAGCCGCTTCCACCAACACCGGATGCGCCTTCGCGAATCTGAATTGATTAATTAATGGATTACTGATGGATTGGTTAACGGGAGTTATATGTTGTAAGGTAAACTGACCATTACTGGGACATCATAAAAAGTACTTCCAATACTGGGACAATAATAAATATCGCCAACTTTTCCGTATATTGTAATATAAATCTTGAAAGTAAAGATTTCATAAAATAGAATTTACCTTCGAACGGTGTCTACGTCCGTGAAACACGCCATTAGTTCAGGGTCTTGCAAGACGGCGATCGCTACGGCGTCTTCGTGCAAGCCGGGAGAGGACGAGATGATGTTGTCCATGACCTCTGGCTTTTTGCCTAATCCCTGCAACCGTAAGAGACACTGTTTCACGTTCACTTGTCTGTTCGTTACGTAGGGTAGGACCGACGTACGTTCAGAGCGCTTCGCAGCTCGGGGTTCTCTTTGAACGATTTGAACGCAGACGCGAGTTGTAAAATACTGTCTTCCGGGATGAATCTGGGGTACGACAGTATCTCCCGTTCCCTTTTTCTCAATACGTGCACCATTGACCCGCTTTTTAAACCGTAATACTCCAAAGTCTGGCCGTCCTCGAGGATCGATCCGCAATAAATTAATTCTAGAAAGTAATTGAGTAATTTGATTTTGATTAGAGTTATGAGCCCGTTAGGCGTAAATGTGATACGTGGGATTACCGAACATGTCCTTGGCTAGGTTAACCCTCAGAGCTGTCTCCTGTTTCAGGTCCTCGACCTTCGTCTTGAAATTAACGTCGCTCATCGTAATCGTCATCATGCTCACCGCGTAAGGGTCCAGCCGTAGCCCCAAAAGTAATTCCGAGCTCATTGTTGTCACTGAGACGACGACCGAATGCCCCGAGATCGATACGCTAGTAGAAACTCGATTTCACGAAATCATCCTCTCCCGTCATGTGTCATGTCCCCTAATACCGTAGTTTCATACTATTTCTTCCTTTAAATCGAACGAATTTTTTAATTCAACGAAATCAGACCTGTTTTCATCATATACATACATTATTATTATTAAATACGAACTTTTATTCGCATCGCGAATTTGAAAATTACATTTCATGAGAATGAACCATCGAATTAAAATCTACCGTTTAATTCTGAGTAACGTTCAATGAATTTTATTCAAATATAATTTATAATTGTCTCGTTGATTAGTATTTCGTTTATTAAAATTATAAATTTGAATAATATTTCGAGATAAGGCGATTATCGATGTACGAAAGATGGCCGTCGCGCGCGAGGTTCACGTTGTCGGCAGCCGCGCGAACTAACCTGCGATAATAAGGGAGCGTGAATAAATGTTCGCGATAAATTTCGCCAGGTGACATTTAAATGATTAATTGATAATGGTGTGCAACGTGCAGATATGAGATAATAACAAGCAGAGATGCAAGACGTCTGCGAGAACATTCGTACCGCTATCGAACATGGACGTACGGATATAATTAGATCCCTTCTAGACGCGTGTACGTGTCACCGTTTCATCCTATGTACCTTCAAATTTTCACATAACTTTACCATAAATTTATTTTCTTTCCTGACTAAAAGCATAGTCGTACCGTTAACCTATAAAACGATTCGTTTACAAATTGTCAAATCTAGGATTTAATTACTTGGATCAGAAAATGTTTGGGTTTGACTGGTAGAAGGTTAATTTTTATTACTCTACATAAATGTTACTGTTACTGTTACTGTAGTTATTATTGTGCTTCGTTTACTCAAATGTCATACGTCAGATTAAATCTTTTAATTTGCAACAGGCGAGAACGGTAATACGGCCGATGGAATAACGAAGGAGAAGATTCTGAACCAGCCGCTGTTAGAAGAAGGCACTTTCCTCTCTTATGCTTCCAAAGTAAACATACACGTCCTGTGTCGTAAACGACAACTCATAAATTTATAAAAGTGTCATAAAACGTTGTTCTAATTCGTTATAGGCGAATCAACCAGATATAGTTAGGACGTTACTAAGTTGTGGCGCTAATCCAGCTGTTCAGGACATTAATGGATTCAACGCTGTGGACGTTGCGTGCAGTGATATAATTCATCGCACTTACGTCGAAGAACTGCTTAGGGCAACAGCTGCGTCTGAGTACGTCGGAGTACATAAATAAATTACGGAGTTTCAAATGAAATGGAATAAGAGGTAAATGAATAAAAACTTGTTGCTGAGTAATTAATTATGATTTTCGAAGGATAAACAGAGTCGTGCAGTTGCTGGATGCTGGACTGAATGTAAATTCGTGGGACTCTCACGGTAGCAAGAACACCCCTCTGCATTGGGCCGCTTGTTATGGGAACAAGGACATCGTCGCCTGTTTAATTGGTAATTTATCTAAATATAATATAAATTCTTTGTCTCTTTTTGCTGTACCGTTTACATAGTATTCAGTAACATTGCATCGGCATAATTATTTTCACAGAAAGAGGAGCTGATGTGAACGCTGTTAACGGTTGCGGTGCCACGCCTCTGCACGATGCAGTAAATCGAGGTGATGTCGCTATTTGCCAAGAATTATTGCAAGCAGGAGCGAATCTGTTTGTACGAGCGACTAAAGGGTAATATTTTAATACTACCCCGACTCACGATTCTTATTTTAATACATTAATTCACAATTTTTATAAACGATGTAAATAATGTTGTTTGTAGAACTTTTGCAGGGAAGACTCCATATGACCTTTCTAGGGGGAAGCAATCCCTGCACTGCTTCGTTCAAAGATTTCTGTCGAACTCGATCTCGAACGAGAACGAAACGATGCACAGCCCGACGTTCGCCGACGGGAACTTCTGCCAGAAGAGTATTTCGAGCAACATGAGCCAGCTTTCCATCGAGTCTAACAAATCATTGGATCCCGTTTACGACGTACCGCTGCGCGAGTCGTCGGGCAAGGAGAGTCCGACGAAGAGCACAGAGAAAGAAGGGATTTACAGTTTGCTCTGGCCCCAGCCGAAAACCGTCGTCGAGTTAAAGAATTTCTCCGCGCCTTTCATCGCTGGGAAAGAACTCTTCATATCCATAATTCAGGTAAAATTCGTGCGAGGGAGAGAGAAAATCGTAGATGCTGTTCGTTTTCAAAGTTCCTTCTTTTGATTTAGGGTAGCGAGTCTATCCATCGGATATTAGACGTATGGGAGATAAGTAGAACGCACCTGCTGGAACTGGGGTACGACGTGAAAATCGGCGAGGTCCATCCCACTTCCGGAAAGTTGCACAACGACAACAGGATCGAGTGTATAGTAAACGAGAAGCTGTTCAACGCTCCCGAGGGTTATCAGCTGCACATCTCGCAGAACACTATTAAAGTCGGTGCGGGGAGTTTGGCCGGACTGCATTACGCGGTCTGCACGTTCGTGCAAATATTGCGATTGACCAAGAGCCAGAACAGGTCCGAGGGCTGCGAGATCGAGCCTGTGTTTATAAAAGACGAGCCCAGGTTCTCCCACCGGGGAATATTGCTGGACATCTCCCCGAGAGGGCGAATACCCACGCTGGAATATCTCCTGCACATGATCGACTTGTGGTCCTCCTTCAAAATTTCTTATCTGCACTTGTACTCGAGGCTCACTCCGAACTGCGACTGGCAGCTGTGTTACTCGAAGTCGGAAATGGTCACCCTCGATCGTTACTGCAGGTGCATTTAGAATTCAGCGGAACCGTCGGTCGTTTCTATGTTTAAAAAATTCCTTCGTTCAAATTTATTTACAGGGATCGACATTTGGACTTGGTCCCGACGTTGGACNACTGCAGGTGCATTTAGAATTCAGCGGAACCGTCGGTCGTTTCTATGTTTAAAAATATTCCTTCGTTCTAATTTATTTACAGGGATCGACATTTGGACTTGGTCCCGACGTTGGATGTCGATTCGAACGTTGGCCAGCACCACTTGTCCCAGATGTGGCCTATATTCCAGGAGCTGCTCGCGGTGTTCCCGAGCCTGAGCTACGTCCACGTCGGACCCAGACTGGCCAACCTGCTCGTACAGGCAGATAATTTCGATCTGAATTTATCGGTCAACGAAACCATCGAAACGGACATGTCCGAGGTGTTTAAGTCGTACTCTTGCCTCCAAGAATTGTGGCATATTTTAAATCTAAGCCCAAGCACGACTCTGTTACTCTGTTCCAATGGACTGCACTCGAAGGCGGAGTTTCAGAACGTGCCTAGCAATATTATTCTCGTCGAATACGGATTTCAGGTAGTAATTCAATTGTCATAATTAATAATCGGACTGCAGATAAGACTGAAGTATTTCACGTTGTAGGCTGATTATGATTTTTCTGAATGGACAGAAGCGTTTAGGATAGCTGGAGGTAACGTTTTACCCAGTTCGGGGACGGCGAGCTATAATAGTCTAGCAGGATGTCCGGCGTCGACGTATGCGAATACGAAAANTCAGAACGTGCCTAGCAATATTATTCTCGTCGAATACGGATTTCAGGTAGTAATTCAATTGTCATAATTAATAATCGGACTGCAGATAAGACTGAAGTATTTCACGTTGTAGGCTGATTATGATTTTTCTGAATGGACAGAAGCGTTTAGGATAGCTGGAGGTAACGTTTTACCCAGTTCGGGGACGGCGAGCTATAATAGTCTAGCAGGATGTCCGGCGTCGACGTATGCGAATACGAAAAATGCTATAAAAACGTCCCTCGAGCAAGATTCGGTGGGCGTCGTAGTGGCTCACTGGTCTGGCAGCCATCATCTCACTTCTCATACCTTCGCGTGGATCGGGTATTTAATAGCTGCGGGATTAGCGTGGAACCCAGCCAGTGAACTAGATATAAATACTGATGATAATTACGAGGGTTCGGAAACATTCGCTTCCAGGTACAATTGTCACTTATCTATTTTACTTAACCTATTTTACTACTAAATCGATAGTTTTTAGCCTATGGTGCCCGTCACTAATCTATTTTGCAAAAGAATTGATAGAAATAAGAAACGTGGAAAAATAGTAATAGCAAGTAACTGGCGGACGTCTGTTAATTTTCAGGCAGAAATGTATAACAAAATTATTAGACATTCACGTGTTCCAAGACTCTGACTATAAAATAGGCACGGCAATATTAGAATTGGGTCGTTTAGACACGCTGGTACTGACTCTAAGCAAGAATCAAGGGACGAAGGGGTTGCAACAGATCCCCGACAACCGAGGCTCTACGTTGTACAGACTATTAACAGACCCGGACAACGTAAATCTGGAGAACCTCTCGGCAGACTTATTCGCGGTACGCAATAATAATATTTAATTCACCATCTCTATCATTTAATTAATTGATTTCTTTCTGCAGAAAGTGACGAAGCAAGTGAAACGAATCTCGCATTCGTTATACGAAAGCAATTTATCGTCGAAGTTCTCGTCTATGGAAATACAAGAGTTACAGTTGACCGCAGATTTGATGTTGACGGCGTGCAAAATCGGGAGAACGTTGATCGGCGTCGGCGTCAATCCTAATAGTAACATGGGCCTCGCGGTGATTAACCTGGGAATTTGCAATCTTCCTCCTACGTTCAGGACCGACGTGGCTAACAAAATGCTCGCGCATATCGAGCAGTACAAGGGCTCGTGGTTGCAGAGGCATTTGCCTCAAGGCCTTCAGAGCTCCCTGCTCGTTCTCACTAGTGCTTTACATAGGTTCGTGCCGGAAACCTGAGCTTCGACAAAATGACTATTAAATATATAAACATGTTAAATGATCGTGTCAGTTCCTGCTGCAGGAACGTACAAACTACGCTGAAAGCAATCGACGATGCGAAGCACGTGGTTTCGGGCTCTGTTCAAATTTACTAAGAAATATCAGACATTCCAGAGCAAATGATTAGCAGAAATTAATTAATTAATATTTCCGAAAATTATAGAAGAGAATGACTAATGATTAAATGATTTGCTTTATAAAATCGTGCAAATTCTTCGTTATATTTTTTGCAATATTTTTTTTAGGATGCAGTTATTTAAAGTTAAACAAGTATTACTTTGTATATTTATATAAATAAGTTACAAGATTTATAGCGTAATTAATATCACATAAATTTCTGTATAAAGGTATTTTAATACTACGCATAAGTATGCGAGGCAAGGCAAGTTTTTTACCTTTCAAGAATCGTTTACATTTATATAACAATTTTTACACGGTGAAGTTTCATTAGTTTTTAAATTGAAATGCAATAAATTGCGTTGATTGAATAAAAAATACTTGGATATTTTCTCTATCTTTTACACGGTCGAACATAGGGAGGCCTATTATAATAAGTAGGACTGAGGCGAGTACTTAATAAAAAAAAGAATACTTATCATGTATTAAATAAATAAATAATTGCGAATTGTTAAAACATTTTGTATAGAAAGTGCTACAGGGTGATTTAACACGTTCGTGCCGGTGCGTCATATTCGGCCCCATAGCAAAACAAACGTTATACAATTAATTAGCTAGTATTTTATTATACAATTAATTAAACGGCGGCGGCGGCGTGAACGTGTTAATGAAAATTCATGGTACCGCGTTCACGAGATTGTTTTTATGATTCTCGTTCCATCCGCCCATTTCTAACGACTGTCTGCGAGCCGCTTCGTTTTCAAGAGCCCGGAGTCTGTAGAATTCGTTGATCTCGAATTGATACTTCGGTGATGTTATACCGAAGAAGCTGGCCAACCATTCCCCGACGCAGTCGCAACCATCCAACATTTTCCCACCGATCCAAGTCGTCTGGTGCCAGGCCCAGGGTATCCACGTCAAAGATTTCTGTTGGTATCGTGTATATGAGCACAACGTTAATAAGGTATTTGTTTTCTAATCGATTAAATAATGTATTAATTACTTGTTATGACATTTTTCATACGGAAAATTAGAATTGACTATTTTTAAATTGTGTTTATGCGGATTAGCTGTTCGTAACTGTTCCAGTAATGGTCAGTTTATCTTAATGGTGAGGAGAATTAGAAATTGGGAAGGGAGAGAAGAGAGAGAGAGAAGAGAAGCCTCTTTTTGCACTCTTATTCTTCTCCACCCACAAATATTAGAAAATTCACTTAATTATGTTAAACCCTTGACATACAATGATGTGAAAAACTTAATTAGCAATAAAATTTAAATAGTACGAAGATTGTGGACTCACTGGGTCTATTTGGTCCACTGTCTTAGCTGCATTTATATTTGACGAATCTGTTTCGTCCTCCGAATACTCCTCCATGTCACCGTCAGAAAAGTGTAGCACACGCTTTGGCTGTTTCAGAGACTTCCTATCCTAAAATTGTTAGTAAAAATAGAATGTTTATATATTTATGTGACTGATATTTTTAACAATGTAATTTATGAATATAATGTTGTAACATTCACCCGTGTCTCTGTCTCGGTGCTCTCGTTTAGAATAATCTCAGACAAATCAGATGAATCAAATTTCTGCGTCTCCATAATTTATTGTTTATTTATTGCAGGTTAGGAGAAAACGTTTACACGGCCACAGCCACTTTGACAGCTCTGTTCTCACGATCCTGTTCCCTGTAGTTCCTCCCTCCATAAGAGAACAAAGGCAAAGCCTCACCTG
>SMSR01004345.1:76263-120355 GCA_019453355.1 Ceratina japonica | reverse complement strand
ACGTGTCTTATACAATAAGATAAAGTTTACAATGTTAAATTGTTGACAGCGAATCGAGATGATATACTGCACGTATATAGATAGGCACTTGGAATGTTGATTAGGTCAACTTATTACGTATTACCGCGAGCCTTACTATTAGGATCGGTAATAACGCATTGACAGAGAATGAAGATCGGAGACGCACAAAGGATTCTCAAGATTCGACCATGAACAATAATGATAGGAATTAAAAAGCTTGTATAGGACATTGTGAAGGAAAATTATATGCAAAGCTTTAGTTACACAGTAGAGGAAAAAAAAAAGTTCGGCTCGCTGGCAAGCGACGTAAGCGAGCAGAAGGTTGACCGCCGGCTAAATTATGGCAGTCTTTTTTCTTTCGGCGTCTCTCTCGCAGTGGAACTCGTTGATAGAACGCCTCTAATGAGCGGTCATTAAGTGTTATCTTTAAGACATCTATGACGTCGGATTGCTTCATCACTCGATATAATCTTAATCAACTCTGCAATCCTACCTCCATTCTGCACTGTATTTTTTGTACGACGCGCAAGGAATAGGCGCCTCTCTACTAACGTCCCTCGGCTCAACAAATTACCCTCGGCTTGTGCCTCCGTACGCTAACTGATATTCTTTTGTGCCCATCACAAACAACCATAATCTCCGGCAATGCGTTCATTTTTATCGCGACTAAACAGAAACTTCCTGAGCCGCGATGAAAAATTGATTTCACTCACAATTAACTAAAAAATTGTTCTACAAAATGATCAAATAAATTATATAACAAAGTATTATAGCATCGATTTCTACATTTTGTTCATATTCCATTTTTGTATGAGCAGTGATCCCTTTTAGGGATTTGGTGGGAAGGGAAGGGCGCGCGTGAGTGGACGGGAAGAAAGCAGAAACTGAGTCGATCGAAGCGGGAGATGAAGGATCAGCCGGTTTTGCAAATCGATTCGTTAGTTAGAAAAAGTAAACGGGGGATCATTTAACGAGGTCCTATAACGGTGTCGGCAGGTGCCACGTGCCCAATGTCGACGACGCGGCCGCTTCGTTTTGCCCGTCATCGTGTTATAAGTATCCGTATGTGCATACTCGACTCGTTTTCTTTCGCCACCGCGCCATGAGATGTGAGAGACCTGACATTTTGAATGAAATTCACCCAGATGCTGCGTCGCATCGGGCGCCCGTGCTCGAAGGCCCCGGGAAAGCAGCGTACGAAATGAAGAAACGAAAGCTAATTAAAAGCCTCTACGTGAGCGGCATGATTAACTTATCGTGTTTATGTACGACTGTTGGAGATAAGTAACGGTTTTGGCCTGCTACTTTCCTCGGAAATGGGTCTCTTCTCGCGGTCTCATTACTACCGCTCTTTCGCCGCGTTCTTATTAAAAAATAATAGAAATTTAGTAGGTGCTTGACGTAACATGGAATGTGAATATAAATTAAACGATAACTATATTTTAGATTTTATGCATTATATCAAGATGCGTGTATGTCACATTATTTAAATAATGGAAGTAACTAATTAAATCACATTATAGACGATTTTATAAGTATACTTGATTTTTTTATAGGATTTCTTATGGGATTCTATAAAAGGCACCGTCATTGTTGGCCTTAAAGTAAGATTGATTTTTTCACGGTTTTATTTAGAAGGAGCTCGTGCCCTGATTTCCGATTTTACATGGCGTTTTTCGATCGCTCCTTTTTTTTTGCACACCCGATTTTTTCCCGTCGGTATTAGCGACAACGGCTGTACTTTTTTCCATCATTTCCTTTACAGCCCTAGACTAGGAAACCCTCGTCGAAGACCTCCTCCTCCCTTGGCAGCTGTTCACCCCTCGGTACGGAAACGATCCTAAGTTATCGGCTTCTCTACGGCGGCCGACAAAAAAATGAACAGAGGAAGGCCGTAGAAAAAAAAGTTGATTTCACGTATGAGCGTATCTCGAGCGAGTAAAATCGCTTCCTCGTGACCTTAAACCGATTAAAAGTCGACCGAATCGATGATTCGCGTCAATTTCCCTCTTTACGTCCAGACTCCCAAATTTGTATTCACGTGAAGGCAGGAATTGATTGACGATCAGAAAGTAATTATAGGTGAAAGAAGAAAAAGTCATCTCAATAAAAAAAGAGAATACTGAAGTAAATTAATGAATCAAGATGGTAAAGATGTAAACTGTTTGTCAACTTATATATTTCACTTTCGATTTTCCATTCTGTATTTTTTTAATATCACACGTATTTCATAGATTTTTCTGTATATTCATGGAATCCACAGTTTGGTCCCACGATTTCCATTTACGTTATTGCAATTCCCAGCACGACGAATTCCTAATTCCCCTAATTCCATGATTCTGGCGCGAAAATCTCTCTTTCAGTGGTCGAGTCACATAGTTGAACGAGTCATCGACACCTGCCCATACCTGGACTCCGTTTCCGTTGGCGCAATCCTATTCTCTACGTATCAGGAACGACCGTTGCGATTTCAGCGTGAATCGTCTTTACGCAAACGATCCATCCTAGATCCCCTTCTTAGGGGACGTATGTATGGATTACGTATGAAAAGAATCTGTTTACGGACACGAACAATGGGAGAAAGACACAAAAGGCCGAGAAATTTATCAACGGAAAATGTAGATTCGTATGTATTAAATAATATTTGAACTACAGATTTTATACATTTACGACAGAATTGAATATGCACCACGTTCGTTTCGAAGTATGTGAAATATATTGTAAATGATTTTTTTTTAAAACGTCTTGTTATAAATTAATATCAAGTTTTGTAATTTTATAATAATGCAAAGTATTTAATAAAAAATCAACTTAGGAATGAAAGNTTCCATCATTTCCTTTACAGCCCTAGACTAGGAAACCCTCGTCGAAGACCTCCTCCTCCCTTGGCAGCTGTTCACCCCTCGGTACGGAAACGATCCTAAGTTATCGGCTTCTCTACGGCGGCCGACAAAAAAATGAACAGAGGAAGGCCGTAGAAAAAAAAGTTGATTTCACGTATGAGCGTATCTCGAGCGAGTAAAATCGCTTCCTCGTGACCTTAAACCGATTAAAAGTCGACCGAATCGATGATTCGCGTCAATTTCCCTCTTTACGTCCAGACTCCCAAATTTGTATTCACGTGAAGGCAGGAATTGATTGACGATCAGAAAGTAATTATAGGTGAAAGAAGAAAAAGTCATCTCAATAAAAAAAGAGAATACTGAAGTAAATTAATGAATCAAGATGGTAAAGATGTAAACTGTTTGTCAACTTATATATTTCACTTTCGATTTTCCATTCTGTATTTTTTTAATATCACACGTATTTCATAGATTTTTCTGTATATTCATGGAATCCACAGTTTGGTCCCACGATTTCCATTTACGTTATTGCAATTCCCAGCACGACGAATTCCTAATTCCCCTAATTCCATGATTCTGGCGCGAAAATCTCTCTTTCAGTGGTCGAGTCACATAGTTGAACGAGTCATCGACACCTGCCCATACCTGGACTCCGTTTCCGTTGGCGCAATCCTATTCTCTACGTATCAGGAACGACCGTTGCGATTTCAGCGTGAATCGTCTTTACGCAAACGATCCATCCTAGATCCCCTTCTTAGGGGACGTATGTATGGATTACGTATGAAAAGAATCTGTTTACGGACACGAACAATGGGAGAAAGACACAAAGGGCCGAGAAATTTATCAACGGAAAATGTAGGTACGTATGTATTAAATAATATTTGAACTACAGATTTTATATGTACATTTACGACAGAATTGAATATGCACCACGTTCGTTTTGAAGTATGTGAAATATATTGTAAATGATTTTTTTAAAAACGTCTTGTTATAAATTAATATCAAGTTTTGTAATTTTATAATAATGCAAAGTATTTAATAAAAAATCAACTTAGGAATGAAAGGAAATATAGTTATGAAAAAAGAAACATCGAAGTCCTTCCTGTCGGCTAAAAAAACTTGAAGAATACTGCACATTTTTATCGTTCCCTCTTGAAAACCCCTTAAGAAATTCCGGTGGAGCCACCCTTATCTACGATCTTCCCTTCGGAAGATTACGTAAGAGGCAATAGGGAAAGGGTGGGAAGGAGGAACGGAGAAATGGTTGGAACGTACCGGCGGAGAAATTTGGCAAAGGTTTTCGAGAAAGATTCCCAGAGGAGAATCAAGGAGGGCGTAAAGACGACAGATTGCTGGCTCCGATCGGAACAGTCGAAAGGTTTGCCAGCCGGTCGACTCGTTTCTTCCTCTGCCTCTGCCTCTGCCTTTGCCTTTCGTCTATACTCCTCCGCTTCACGACTGACTCCTTTATTGCAATGGCCGGCGAGGTTTTCACCCCGCGCGAGACCTTCTCCGACCAATAGAAGGCCTTCACCTTCTTCCTTCCTCCTTTCTTCACACGCTACTCTCTTCTTACGATTTTATCTTCGCTCTTTTATTTCGGCTCAAAGTTGCTTAAAACAAAGAATGATGAAAGATGATTTATGTAGGTACAGCGAAGAGCAACACTGTTCTAACATCCTCGAAATCATCCTACTCAGTAACCTTCTTTACATCGAACCCGAGTTGGGTCTTTTTGAAGAACGCGGGACAACTTTAAACGAGAACATCATACGGATTCACCGTGTAAAATATGGCATAGCGAAAGTCTTGAAATCGCAGGAAATCATGTGGTTACCAGGAAAAGAAGAGCAAAGGACCCGAAAGCTCACCGGGTGTCCTGGAGTTTATCCTAAACGTAAATCGATTCGAGACGGAGCTCGTTCGGAAGCAGAGCCGGACTGTTTCAATGGACCGACCGTTGCGATGACGAAGAAGAAGATCAGGAGAAGACAAGAGGTTTGTACTACCTACGGCGAGAGGACCCGGGCCAGTGATTCAAAAGATTCTCCGTACTTTTGGAGTGTCTCGCAGCTGTTTCTCGCCCCCTACCTCCCCGACTTCGGCCACGGTTCCGTTCCCGTCTTCCATAAGCTCCTCTTTCTTATCTGCGAACCGTGTAGACGTAACAAATCTCCTTGATGCGCACACTGGATCATTTATGTGGATCACGAGCTAGGGGAACGTTCACCCCTTTTTTACTCCCAAACGTACGGACAACTACGGTATTATTTATGACACTGCGTGAAAGTAGCGGGAGAAAGCTGGACGAGAACAGTTATAAAAAAAGAATGAATAATATATTGTAACTTTTTATAAAACTCAATTATGAAATTTGTATGCACTAATTGTCTGTTCTTAACGTTGAACCTGCACAGATATTTTAAAAGTATATTGGATCATTTGTAAAAATGTTCTTTTACCATGAATAGTAGCTTTCACCCTTTCCTTGGTCGTAAAAAGCACAGACCGCGGCGAACGGAGGAACCATGTATTAAAAGGAGTAAAAAAAGCAACGGTGAGGAGGGATGAAGAAAGTACGGAAATCTAACGCTGCGTAGAGGGCAGAAGAGGGTTGAACAACCCCATGCTTCTTTATTAAGCTCCGGAGACTTATTCCCGGTGCCAGACGGTGTGCTGTAAGGAAAAAAAAGGGGGAAAAGATCCTGGCAACCCTTTATCCAGGAAGACGCCAGCTCTCACATACTTTACGAGCTTCCTACTTTCGTTTTCCTGCTTCCATTCGTTCTTACGCGGAAACGGTTTCAAGAAAACCCCGAGGCGATCCAACGAACTTCCCGAGTCCTCCGCTAAATGGAGTTGGAATCGTCGACGACGGAGTTGAATCAGAATTATTTTTAGAAATTTACGAGGATCGCAAGCGACTGCATTTTTTTTTTGGTTATTTTATAAGAATATTAGGATATTTTCTGCCATAACATAATTGGATTTCATCTACCGCGAACTTTTTGCCTTCGGAATTTATTTTTGACGTTTGGGAACGGCGCTTGCTCCGATTTGGTAATCACAGTGAGAGCACCTGCGTATCGTTCTGGCTGGATAGCCAGAAGTATATAAGGACGCATCCGGAAGCGATGAGTTTACACATTCTGTTTGCGGAATCCCCTTTCCAAATACTTAAACCTATGCAACGTCGAAACTGATTCGAAGTTTTCCACGGGCATCGGTTTTCACCTACCCTTACAAGAGACGTACCTCAATTTCCTCCGGACCTCGAACAAGTTTCCCGGAAAAAACGTGACACGTTTTTATCTCTGTTCTGCGACAGTTTTATTGATTCTGTACTCGCGGTAAAATCGATCAACCTGTGTAAGAGGAAAAAAGATTGACAAGTACATTTGACCCCCAGAATTCGTTTCACGTTCTATACGTCGATGATCCCGGGAGATTATTTCCGGGGGCCCCCGAATAGAGGGAATAGAGTCGTAAAAAGGACTCGTCGTACGTGCTCCACATACGACGCGGAATAAGTAGAACGATTCCCGAAAAAGATGGCACATGTGAGGACGAGAGAAGGAGACTCCTCGTCTCTCTCTCTCCCCCATTTTCTTCCTCCCCTCGGAGCATCTGTTGCATCGTTGCTTCCACACCACCACCACCATCAGTTTGGCCACCAGAAGGCACCATCACTACCACCGGCCCCGACGACCACCAGGTGCTACCCACCTTCCGTGTGTCTCCCCATCGTCGTCGTCTTCGAAAAAACCTTCCCTCTTCTCTCCTCGCCATTATTCCCCGAGATTTCCACCATCTGCGTCTCCGCGCCGCGCCACCCCTCCTTCTGTCTTCGTCGAATCTCCGCGTCGCCTCTTCGACGGGCTTCTGGCAACCACCTTCTGCCGAGCACGAGGCTAATTGCGACGATTTCTTGTTGGGGGATGCGACTGTTGATGGATGCTGTCGCTCGAGACAAGGTGCGACCAGATTTAGGTGACACGGAACCCCAGACCTCATTTTTCGAACCAATAATCTTAACAAACCTAATCTACCCCGGTCTCAGAATTCCACGTCCTTCGTTTAAACCTAACAATCTGTAATACATATTGCTTTAAACAAACTGACTACTTTTATCGTTGATTCTGCGAACAGTACGAAGAAGAAATAGAATACTATAACGGCCATTGAGGACCGGTTCCATCCCATGTAGTTTCCAGAGTTTTCACCGCGTTCGACGCGGGGAACTGTTAATGAATGGCACCGCACCGGGAGCTGTGCCTCCCAAGAAATAAAGAAAAAGGTGACAGAACGCCGGAGGAAGAGGGAGTGGCATAGCACCCCGCGTTCCACGTAGTCCCGAAGCACAGGTATGCGGCCCATTGTCATTACCGTTCACCGCGCGAAACCAACTAGCTATGTATGCAGATTCCCTTTCTACTTTGCGAGAGCAACTGCGACTTCGCGCACACCTGAGGACCGTCCATTCTTTCCGTGAACACACCAAGTTTCCAGAATCGACCCCCAATGTTCCTCCTCTGTGACCTGTTCCAGGCTCCCTGGCCATTCTTATTTTTCATTGACAGTCCATTCATTCTTTGCGAATGAAAAATTGTATCCAAGACACTTTCTTAATTTATGACGTGTTTCAATCTTTAATTTTTCTTCACTGCAATAATTAGTAAATTTTTATTCAAATTCATTTCATGATAATAGAATGGAAAAAATGATAATAGATTTATGCTAGATGTTAAAATTGACGATTGACAATACAATTAATTATGCAATGAGCAATATATAATTGTCAATACAATTTGCAGATTAATTGTCGGGCTCTTGTTTAAATTATATTTCCACGTCGACGCTCAGGATTAGCGTCAGATGCGTAGAGCGCGTACCAGTGTAATAACACATTTAAGCATTACATATGTACTAATAGCAAGTTAAGCGGCGATAATTGAGGCTGTTCGAAACGGTTCATCGGTAATGATTGTGCAGAGCCATTCGCCGCTGGTCTATCTTATTTACCGGACGATAACATAATCGTTCGCAGTTAGTAGATGTGTAATTACCTTGGTCTTGGCCCCGTCCCGGTGCAATTACCTTGCGTGATACCTGTCGGACGCGACGCGACGAGGGGAACAGGTTGCTCCGCTACGGAATTCGATGCCACGCGAATACCACGTTGCCTTCAATTTATTTTTACTCAAATTTACTTACGGGCGAAAGAAATAATAAAAGTAATAAGAGTATTTATACCGCAGGCTCTTACGAAGAGAGTCATTTCAGTAATACGGAGATTATCCCTTTTATACTTAATTAATATCACTCTCGATTAGTATCGATTTAAATTAATCTACCTTACTCCGACTTACTGATACTTTATGATATTTTGACTTTATGATATTTTAACATCGTTTATTTTATTGTGAATTAATGCGACTGCACTAAAATAAACTATCAATAAGAAAGAAGGAAGTTTGTTCGCAAGCTCGGCTGTGTTCTGACCGACGTCGCTTCGGGTCAGGCTAAAAAGTTTCTGCTTTCACAGCTGCTGCGCGCGATTCGAAAGTTGTTTATACTTTCGCGCGGAGCGTGCACGCGCGTATTATCACGACGCTTTGGGCCCCGAATCTTCACGAAAAGGGAAACGACACCGGACGACGGGACAGAAGTTTCGGTAACAGTAGCGTCGTCGTCGTACGTGCCGTGAACGAGTATCGGTATCCGTACAGTTTGCGCAGGTGATGCAACCGGCAGATATCGTGTAGAAAACGAACAGATTGTGCCTGGCCCTGCACACCCTTGTCTCCCTTGCGGACGATTATCGATCACGGCTCATTGTACCTTCGGATGTCTGACGGAGTACGCGATTATTTGCACAAAACGATAATCGCCCTTCGAAAAGTTACATATTTTATTTCATTGCTATCACGTTATGAATATCAAGCGTCGCTATTTATGATAAGCGATTACGTTTGTAAAAAAGATTAGTATCGGCTGGCCGTTTATCATTGTGAACTGAAATGACGCTTTGTCTCAATAAAAAAATGTGGAGTTTATTCAGATTACAGAAGTTAGATATGTAATCACCCGCAGTAGCACGTGAAAAATGAAACTGTGGGAAAGGTGACATAGACATATAGTTACTGTTCAATAATAATTAATATAGTTATACGACACACACACACACACACACACACACAGGCATTCTTATGCGGTTATTGGTTAACGTGGACTTAGGCGAGAAACGAGGAGCTGCTCAGGCGAAACTCTTCGTGGCTAATTAATCGCGAAGCGCGAACCACCTTCGTTACGAGTATCGAGAAATCGATTGCAGCTTTCTACGTAGCTCGACTGTCCGCTTCGACTTCGGACTTTCATTTCTAAAATGCCAATTACGCGTAAATTCGANCCGCTTCGACTTCGGACTTTCATTTCTAAAATGCCAATTACGGTCAATTCGGCCAATCCGCGATATGGGAATAATCTTTTGTCTCAGCGTGCGAATCAGATCGTCAAAACAAAAATTTCAACCGTTCATATTTTCCTTAAAATATTTTTTGCGTCATTCACGTAATTTTTTATACAATTTACACAAGTTCTATTTTGTCGCAAAATCTGAAACTTTCTATTGATTTGAAACGGGCTGCAAAGATTGCCAGCAATCAAGAGTAACTTCACTCGTTTTCAGAACAATGTTGCACTTTCTATGAGTAGAAACTGTATCTAACAAACATATAATTCAGCGTGGCTAACGAGTTTCACCTGAGGACGTTTCCGTTCTTCGTTTCGCGACGCAGACTTTTGGTCAGAAGAAGCTGCTGATGAAATTAATCAATTACGAAGTAAAACAAGCACGCCGCATTTACGATCCGTCGCCGTGCACCGTTCGTATATGCTTCACTTCCCTCCCTTCACGCTCCAATTCGTCGGTTCCGTGGATGTGGATAACAGAAGTTACATACTAACTTACCGGAATTTAATAGTCTGCTGATTCGAACAAACGACCATCGTTGCGCCGCTCAAATATAATTTCACAGTGAAATTTTCAGCACACGTGGCGTAACACGTGCCTGAAAAATCGATTAATCCATAAAGATGCCAACGATGCTGGCTGCTGATAAAAATTCTACTTCCTCTTCTTGGAAAAGTGATTTTAAATTGAAACAAAATTTTCACTCCGACACGTCAATTTATATTTGAATACTGGAGAAGAATTTTTTATCAATGCATCTTTTCAGCCTTAAATCGCTTTCATAATTACTGGTATAAATGTCAACCGGAGAGTTAAAGAGAAAGAGAGAGGAGAGATTTTCGAATGAGCGACGACCAGCTGGACGATTATCGCAATCTAATTACGATAACCTAGTAGCACTGTTTTTAATTAAACCCGCTTTCGCGATAGCCATCGTTACACTTTCGCTTGGGTTTTCAAAATTTCGATCGGAACCGGCCAATTAGGAACCGCAAATCCCGTCGTAAACCATTGCAAAACGCGACGAGTTGAGCAACGAATCCGTTCCGAAACAGTATCGATTTTAATCTTTACACAAAATCCACGCCAAGTGTACGGAACATTTTTCTCTATACCTTTCGATACACGCATTATATTTCTTGAAAATGAAACGTGATATAAATTAAAAAAATCAAATCCAGATTTACATTTTTTTACTGTTTAAAAATAGTAATGTCTATTAATTATGTTAATTGATTTTCCCGGCGTTCTCTCTTACAGTATACGTGCTAGGTGATAAAAACCGCCAAGTTTTTACCTGAGGATGCGACGACATGACACGTTCGATTCGAGAGGGCGAAGCGTCAGCTGCATCGGAGTGCAAAAGTGTTCTACTATTAGAACTAGAGGCGAAAAAGGAAGAGGCGAGCAAAGAAAAGAAAAGGGACGGGGAGAAAGGGACGGTGCAGGCTGCGCGAATCGCGGGTTCAAGCTGCACCGGCGCACTAAAAACGTCCCACGGTTTTCGAGGTTCAACAGGGTTAAAAGGAATTACATTATCGTGAAGCGTTTGGGCGTGGGAGAACGGAACCCATGGTCTCCGTTGTCTCCTACTGTCGATGCACCCGTTGCAACCGCGACCTACCTTCCACTCTTCCACTATACCGTCGGCTCCTTAATGTGCGCGACCCTCTTTCTTCTTATCCACCCCCGAATGGGACAACCCCTGCACAAGAGGACTCACTGGGGTTGAATGAATTGAAGGTTGAGAAGTATAACGGGGTTCAGAGAGTGTCTTCCAATTAAAGGGTGAATTACGCCTGACGCGTACAAGGTGGCTCAGTACTTCGTACTGGCTTCAAATTATTCTTTGTTCATTGACCTTTTTTTACTTCGGTCAGAAAAATTACGACGAAATCGATGAAAACGTTTGTAAGTTCGACTCGCTCGCAGGCATCAGCTTCGAAGAGGGAGACAGATGAGCTGGTCCAGTGGCAGGTAGCCGGTGTGTGCGATGCAGCAGGTGAGCAGTAGGTCAATTCTGCTCGCATGTGCATTTATATGCGCGTCTGATGTCCGATACAAGAAAGTTCTTTGTTTCGATGCCAATGCTCGCGTTTTATCGTAGTTCCACTGAAATTTCCAATCATACTATAAACACAAGTATAGTTAGTTCTTTTCCAAGTATTTTAATCACTTTATCCAGAGGCTTATTTATTTTAACAATTATCGAAACGAACAATTTACGTTTTATTCGAGTGAAAATTCATAGAGATCCAAATTTAGGGTCTCGATTAATTATCTGTCATTTGTTCAAACCCAATCAATGAATCTTCGAAACAAATACTTCTTATACGTATGCATAATTAAGAATAAAAAACCTGCAATAACGTACGTTGAAAAGAATNCTTATTTATTTTAACAATTATCGAAACGAACAATTTACGTTTTATTCGAGTGAAAATTCATAGAGATCCAAATTTAGGGTCTCGATTAATTATCTGTCATTTGTTCAAACCCAATCAATTAATCTTCGAAACAAATACTTCTTATACGTATGCATAATTAAGAATAAAAAACCTGCAATAACGTACGTTGAAAAGAACTGATGATAGAAGAGATTAGAGGCCGATCAAAGGGTATTGATCAGAGTGATTCGTACTTTCGTTCGGTACAGCCGGTACAGAACACGCAGACATATGTCTGGAGCACTCGCACACAGAGTTATGAGTCAGGTAGTAAGGTGGGTAGGTGGTAGGTAGGTAGGAAGGTAGGTAGGTAGATAGGTAGGTGCATACGCGTAGCGTGGGAAGGTCCGGCAGCTGAGAGCAGAAACCGGGGCCCCCAAAAAGCGGCTGCAGCTTCTTCTTCTTGCCTGGGTCGCCGCCGCTGGCCCTGCTGCCTCGGCCCTTGCCTCGGCCCTTGCCTCGCCCGTGGGACCAGCCCACTTCTTCTTCGTCTTCTCTTCTAGCGCACGATATACGACCCCTCCACCCCGACTATTCAGATGCCCCCGAACACGACTTTTCCGTTTTCCTTCTTTCTCCGGGCTCCTTAATTCTCAGCTGCGCGGCTCTTATACAAAATTCGACACTAAGCACCAGAAAACCGCCGTCTGCCGATCGATCTTCAGCTCTCGGCGAAGTGTACGCCGATGAATGCGAGTTTTTTTCCACTGTTTGGAGAAAAAACATATTTTTCCCTATGCGCTCACCATTTCTTTGGAACAAAGAACAAGGAGCGGTCAGTGAATGTGAAATAATACGAAATAGGAAAGTAACTTAAAACTTTAATGGTTGTAACTCCTAAAAAAATACAATATATTTTTATAAAGGTTCTCTCAAAAATTAGAACTACGTAATCGACATAAGAAAAATTCTGAGTCTACTTTAATCACATATTTGCAACCCTGGCACGGATTGCTAAAAGTTCCCCGGGAGTAGTTTGGATTTTTTCTCCGGGCAGAGGCGGAATGGTCNGGAAAGTAACTTAAAACTTTAATGGTTGTAACTCCTAAAAAAATACAATATATTTTTATAAAGGTTCTCTCAAAAATTAGAACTACGTAATCGACATAAGAAAAATTCTGAGTCTACTTTAATCACATATTTGCAACCCTGGCACGGACTGCTAAAAGTTCCCCGGGAGTAGTTTGGATTTTTTCTCCGGGCAGAGGCGGAATTTAAGGATCCTGTCCAACCTCCTATCAACATGGGAAGGTAGTTTCCACGGTGATTCCCAATCGCGGATGCGAGACGTCGCGGTGACAAGGACAATGACAGCGACAGCGGAGAGAACGACATCCTGTCCCTTGAATTGAAAGGACGGGCATTTGGTGAAGGTCTCATTATTAATTGTTCGAGTTCCTGCTCAAACACTGGAGATTAAATCCGGGAGGAACTAATCCGGCACGTAGTGCCTCTTTATTCCGTCTGTCCCACGTAGCAGCGAGGCTCGCACACGGCGGCGTTCCTCCTCTATACGTGCACGCGCGCTCCTTGGTAGATAGATTCCGAGCCTCTCCGTGAATCGTAAACACACGCGTGTCTTCGTGGGTACTTGCGCGACGGGGGCCACGTAACACGCTTCGTGAATGAAATTTCAACCCTTGAATCACATTCTACCTGGAATTATTATTTCTTCTTTTTCTTAACGGGGTCCTGGGTTCATTGTGGAACACCGCGAGAATGTTAATCGGGGCCAATGAGGAACGAATTCCAGCCCACGACCAACTATGCCAAATTCTTTCGCCATTCGCTTTAAACGATCATTTCATCAAAAATATACTCCCTCCGGTCGTCAAATTCTGACAGATTTAAAATATAACCATTAGATTTTGTTAGAATATTGCACAATATCTGTAGACACACACGCACACAGTGTAGACCATATCTGAAAATATAGATGCCATACGACTGTGTCAAATGTACATATTTTATTCCATTATAAATGTGTCTTTAAAATTAAATTGTAGTTAGCATTTTTTCAGAGACAATAACGCTGAACAATTCTCGTTCCCCCGAAGGACGTCGTGCACACATGAACAAGTGACAAACGAGAAACGAAAGAGAGATTCATTGAAAAGCCAGGAATGAATGAAACGAAGAGAAGCCGAATAAAAAGAGCACGAGCATTCATAACATCCGGTGTACACGCGTTCGAAACAGAGTCGGCCACTCTCCGTTTGTGCAAAAATGCTCCTTCTGTTCGTCATTGTTTTCCAGGCCACGAATGGGGCTAGGTACCTACTATGAACCCGCTCACCCACTTGTATCGTACTCTCGTAACATACCATTGTATCTTGTCAACGTCACGTATCGTTATCAATTGCAACCGTTACATCGCTGTACAAAAACAATGTACATACAATAAATTATACANTGTATCGTACTCTCGTAACATACCATTGTATCTTGTCAACGTCACGTATCATTATCAATTGCAATCGTTACATCGCTGTACAAAAACAATGTACATACAATAAATTATACAAAATACCTTACAGGAAATTAATTATTTTTGTTCTATTGCTCAATCTGCCTCCGAGTCGTCAATTTTTTTATATCGCGAAGATCAGAAAAAATAAATGACACACGTGTACATGGAAGGGTGATACGATACGAGGATATGATACAAGTGAATACGGGCCTTAATGCCTTTGGTCATGAGACCAGCGGGATCCAGTTTTAAAGTACAGCGGTTGTTTACGTGCAGCCGGGTCGCGATCACGAAGGATCATGGTTCACCGGGATCCGCGGTGCGGGTCCTGAATTCGAATGCGGGACAGGAAACGCCGTGCTGTTTCGTTCGTTCGGCTCACACGCACTCGCAGAAATGATTTTCTCTTCCCTCGCGATCCACGGTTTCGGGCCTCTGAACGGGCCCCGAGAAAGCCGCGCGAGCATACAATAAAAAGTGCTTCCTTCCGTTCCGTCTGTGGACTTGGACTACGGATCCCGCATCTGGCTCTCGATTCACCGACCACTCTCGCCTTCCGATATTCACCACTTTTCTATTTTTCTTTTGTTACTGCTTCGCGTCCCTTCTGTTAATTTCAATTGTTTTTTCCTCCAGTTTCTGCCACGATAAGTTGATAATCAAAAATGTATTGCAATACTTTGGTTTTCGTCCAGAAATTTTCAGCCTCTCGACTTTTATAAAAAGACGTCGTTTTTTTATTTATTAACGAGTGTACTTTGCACCTGTTAAAGTAAAATCTGAGTAAAACAAAAAACCTATCCACTGAGATGCACGAGAACTGGCCAACTGTCGGCGATGAATTACCATCGTGATTCGATTGTTTCTCTTCGGGGCTCTGTCCTTATCTGAACGTACCGTCCAGCATCCAATCTGGTCCAATCTGCGGAACGGGCCGTTTTTGGTAGGCAGGAACTCGCGGAGATTCATCGTCAAATGGGTGGCCAATTCCACGCCCATGAACGGCCGGCAGACGCTTTAAGGGTGGCAGATAGGAAGCTATGATAGCGAGACCTTAATTTGCCCGGGGTTCTGCTGTGAAACCAATTTCAGTACCGTGCGAAAATCAACCAAATATTTTCAATATCCATTTAGCCTCGCTAAATTATATTCGAGGATACCGAAAATTGAGTCCAATTTGGACTCTACAAATTTTTGTTTTCAATTAGACGCGAAGACTAATTAATATCTTTTTATTAAATTGGGTTTAATTGACTATTTATAGTTTAACTTCATTCACTTTGTTTACATTTTTCTCTGTAGATGAATCACCCGGGATGCACATCGGTGAAAATTAATTTTCCTGTTTTTCTCAAAAATTAATTTCGTAAATGATAAATCGTGGTTTTCATGGTTTTTCTTTTACTTCTCAACATTATTACAGGATTTATATCGTTAGTACGAAGCAATTTCAATGATTAATGATAATACTACGTGGCTTAATTCGCATAATCAGTTGCAGCCGCTTTCCTGCCGTAAATAACGCGGGGCATAAATATCGCAGGAGGCTGCGAGTGGCGTCGTGGAAAAAAGAGGCTAACCGGGGGAAGATTTCGGAGAGGCGTACGTCGGAGAGGGAAAAAAGAGAAAAGAAAAAGGGAGGAACATTACGGTGGGAATGGTCGCGGAAGAAGGGAGAGGATGTAGTGGGCGGAAGTGGCCCGTACAGGGAGGCTGCAACCACCTTGGCTTCCGCTATATTGAGGGCCACCGATACAACACAACCACCTTGTGTTTTTCATCTTTCTGCTTCACACGTGTTCCCTCGTAGGATCTTTAGTGAGCGTCGACGTAAGTGTATACTCCCGCTGCTCGCTTCTGCGAAACGCAACGTCGAAAATAAGTGGTCCTCGAGCTCTCGTCCATCCGTATTCCCTCTCCGTTTCCTCCCTTCATTTATTCCCAATCCACGCTCTGGAATTTTCCCATTCTTCCGTTTTTCTCCAATTCACCAAATGTTTTTTAGTCGTAATTAGATTTTCGTGTAAAATGAAACGTGCCATCAGTTTAATAAATGTGTTTTAGATAAATGCTTCTTTCATCGTTTAAATACTGATGTGCATACGTTCCTTTCGTACGTACGTCTGCTATTTCCTTTCGTTCACCGAGGCGAGCGGTCGAACGCAACTTTGAAATTGCATTCAATAAACTGTATTCTTTCGACGGCTGTAAAGGGTTGATCTCTGCTTTCAATTCGAAGTTAACAAACTGTTGGTAAGAGTCAGTTTTGCTTGAAGAGAGTGACCGCATCCTTGATTCTTTATTTTGTTCCCATTCTGCAACATCTGTTTCTTCTCCTATGAAAGTTCACCGTCGGTTCTCAGCTTCTGTTTCCGCCTTTCTTCTCGAACATGTTGCGGCTATTCAAGGCGGAACCGAAAGTGGACGGTAAAAGCTACTATTGTACAACGACTTCATCTTCTTCTACTTCAGAGCACACTTCAAAAGGAAGTACAAGAGAAAAAAAATAGCTAAAAAGAAGAAACGAAAATCTTCTACTAGTATTGTCGGTTTCAGTCAGCATAGAAATCGAAAGACTTGAGAATAAATTGAATTAATGAAAATCTATTATTGTTTCTGTCACGTCCGCGTCTCGACCGATACAAAGCGAACTTAATTAAAGGGCGTGGTGCGTTAATTAAAATTCGACTTGACGAAGGATCAGGGGGTGGACAATGCGAAGGGTCAGTTCCGGCAGCAGCTGACAAGATAATCGTCGTGGACTACGTCAGATGGGCAATTTCGCTAAATGGATGAATGCTCTCTAATGAATCGAGAAGACGGATCGCCTTCACGCCTTATTTCTCTTCATTGCTTAAATATTGTTGCCCGATCTATTTCACGGTGGGCGGCTCATTTTATACCCGGCTGTTCTACTAATAAAGATTCTAACACCTCTAATAATAATAAAACTAAGGAACTTCCTTCTTCCTGAATCAAAAACTAGATGAAATACACATTAAAATACGAAGTCAAGAAAATCTCAAGGCAACAGCGCGAGCATAAGACGAATGCACATACTTTTGTGAACACAAAGGGAGGGTCGTTTACTTAGAAATCCCAGTAGTTTAGAAAAGTCGATGGTGGTCATACTTAATGACACTCGCGCTCCGTCATTGTGTACAATTTCACGTATTTACACGACATGCAATGACGCGCGGCGCATCTCATTTACCAGTCCAGCACCCGAAGCTTCGTTTCAAATGCATTGCATACTAACTTGGCTCGATCCTAAAGTCAACGGTACCAAGCGAACAACTGGGATTGGTCATTCGGTCAAGGGTCCTGAAATAAAAATACCGAGATTCGTTTCCATTCGTTTGTTAATCAGAATTTAGACAAAAGACAAAAACAGTTTTCGTTTCAGGATTTATCGCCCGGACGGTTGTTCGGGATATATCCTCATTTTCATGTCGACCGCCTCGCTGTTCAGTCCACAGTCGTAGATAATTAGCGGGCTCATCGATGAAGCTCGTGATGCGACGGGCGAACTTCTTGCTCCCTGTCCTCCGTTCTCCGCTAACAAACAGCAAGCGACAAAGGCGCTCGACACACCGCGCCGTTTTTACCATAACAATGCGACGCGGGGTTCGTCATCATTGCCGTGAGCCGCGCGTATTGTTCCAACGTTTTCCCACACGCGGCACCTACGTGACGCGAATTCATCGCGCTAATGGCACCTCGTGCTGTAAGCGTATACGCCGTGCCGCGCAGCCCGAGGACGCAACCACGTCGCCCGATCGTGATTTATCGTCACCGTAAGCTCCTCCAACGAGTCACCTGGTAACCACACGCTACTGGACGACGAATTCATTTCCAATTGCGAAATACATTGCTACGGTGCGTGTTACTTATTCCACAGATTTATGTACCGGCCCTCGCTTGGGAACGGACTCCCTGGAATTTCGACGATTTCGGAGATTTTTAGCCTCCCGATTCATTTCCAGCCACGAGATATTTCGTCGCCGAGAAACCGATGCCGTAATTATACAATACCCAAGAATATATTTCTCTTTTATTAGAATTTTATGTTACAACATTTTTGTTATATTTTCTACATTATTATTGCCATATCATAATTATTATTACCACACACACATATATCCTACGTCACATCTTATTATACAAAAATGAATTGAATTGAAATAAACGAAGACCAATCAATACGACTAAAATTGAATGCTAATTCCAGAATTCCGAATATGAAAGGAGAGTTAGAAGTTCACGGAACTTGTTCCTCGAAAAGGAAGCATTGTGGTAACGACAATGATCGCCCACGATCATTGTAACCGCGTCGAATAATAGTGGCCGGTTCTCATTTCGAAATCCACGTATTCCCCTGATTCGTGGTAATTATTTTTCTTGAATCGATGCGACTTCCTGACGTACGCGAGGCTGTAGGTAAAATGGAAATCGCTATGCAGTGCGCGGCAGGTTTTGTTCACCGTGCGACCAAATTCTTTCCAGAAATGTCCAACCCGTGTTTCGAGGTAGCCATGGAATGCGCCTGAATTGTCCGCTGTCTCTCGGATTCGGTATTTTTTTTGGGGGGGGAAAGCGTCTGGGAGAGATTCGAGGAGAATTTTAAGAGATTCGTTCAAATGTTAATATCAAATCTTTATTAAAGAAGATAACAAGAATAGGAAGTACTTCTATACATTCATACCGTGAACAAAACCGTGACAAGAGACGTTAGCAGCCAGTAACAAAACAGATGATAGAGCGGGGAGAAAGAAAGTGGAATGGCTAAAACAATTGGGCAGGGCGCGACGGTACTTGGTCCCAGCTGTAACGCAAAATTCTTTGACGCGTTTTTTTGGGCATTCTCCGGAGCCGATGAAGAGCGGGTAAAACGGTGCGCCTTCGAGGCATCTTTTCAACCCGTTACACGGGATCGCCTCCCTTCTGTGCGGTCACTCTGCAGAGGCCTATTAATTTCCAATGATCTTCTGGGGTAACCAGCTGCTTTTCAGGCAAACAGAAAGAAGGAGGGAAGAGAAAAAAAAGGATCCACCCGAAGGTCGAGTATCGATGCTCCTCAGGGTTCCTTCTCTTCCCTTTGTCGTTCTTGGCGAAGATACGTTTCGTTTTCGACCAGCAGCAGCAGCAGCGAGCTCCTTTGGTTTCTTCGCTCGGTCTCTCTCTCTCTCTCTCTCTCCGATGTTCCCTCGTCTCGTTTTTCTTCACGACCAAGAAGAAAAGCCATGCAGGAGGAACAGATGCTCCTTCCACGGCATGAACCAACCGTTTCCACTCACGCACAGGTAACGCGCAGTCAGATGCAAATCGTCGTTTTTCCCGGTGCTCGTTCCTTTTCTTCGTCGTCCTTTTTTTCCCATCGTTCTTCAGTTTCCGACCGATTCAAAGACAACCTTCGGGGGAAGGGAAATCGTGCGCGGGGGATGACGATCCTCTTCTATCCTCCCTTGGAAATGGGCTTTGTCGACGGGAAGAGACACGACAGCCACCCTTTGTTTTGGCAGACCGCGGTTACGAGCCTTTGTTACTCTGTCCATTGCAAATAGGGTTCATCTTCGTCTCCCAACGATGATTGAACACCGCATGGTGCCTGGTACACGCGGTGATGATGGTGAAATTAGAGGCCGGAGCCGTGATGCGGTTAAAATTAGATCTGTCTGCTGACCCCGTCTTCAGAAATAACCTTAACCCAATCGGCTTTTCATTTCTCTAACCCAAATTATCAACTTATCATTCCCGAGAATTATATGTAATGTATGTAAATTTTTAAACATTTACTATATTACACATTCCGATGATTGAGTATACGTGTATATTAGGTCGGATGCATCCGTGAACCTGGTGCGTCCAAGAAGCGAGGCGAGCCGCGTTTGGCGGGCAAGTTATTTGTTTAGGAAGCTGGCCGGGACCCGGCGCAGAAGAAATCAGGCCGCGGTTCGTAAGCAGGAAGGAGTCGCGAAAGAGCGGAAGGAAGGAAAAGGAGCGGAAGGAAGAAGAGAAGAAAGAAGGGCCGCGTCGCGACGGGACGGGAGAAACAGCAGCTGCAACACCCGATACGTTTCGTGTTGGATCCGGGGCGGGCGTGGTAGGGAATATGCCCGGCAGGGTCACTCCGAGAGAGATTATTATCATTTGTATCGGTCCGCTCGTACCGGTCCGTGAACGATCGGGCGAGTTCGGGCGCGTGGCACGCGTGCCGGGTCCCCACCACGCGCCCGGGCTTCATTCCGGTTGTTCTCCGGCCCCGGGAACCTTCCTACGTGTATCCGTACGCGTACGTATACTATATGTCCTCTTTGTCGGAGTATCCTGGGTCCTGCCTGGCCATCGCGCCGTTCACAACGCGGCTGCTCGTAAAACTTGGACATTAAGGTTGCTCCGGCTAATACAATTTCCGCAAAAAATTATGCGTGCTCTAATTAAACTACATCCATTAATTTTACTATGCGCACCGGCCCACGTGCGAGCGTGTATCATAATCAGAATGTGCAGAAAAAGTCAACCACCATAATCACATCTCATTAGCTCCTTTAGGAACTTAATTTCTACGTACACGAATTAATCGTCAGTTGCTAATATCGATGTTCAATTGGACCGAAGATTTGATCGCTATCTTTGCTACAGTAGGGGATGTAATAATTTTCCTAACGTACACTAATGCAAGAGAGATTAAGAAATTCGAATAGGGGAAAATGGCGTTTGTTCGGGAATCGATTCATGGGGTGGACGGCAGCTATAAAAGAGACTTTAATTCGGACATCGTGACTAAACTGGTTTGGCGGAGCTTTGAAACGTAGAGAAACGCGAGATCTCGGCGCTTGTGCCCGCGAGGGCTTCTGTAACTGGCCCCTCTTAAGGTAGCAATCGACCCTCGATAAATCTCCGCCAATCGGATGGAAACGTCACACAGGCATTATGGGGATTCTACGGAGGATTACGAGTTATTACATGAATCACCCCGTGATCCAACGGGACACCTAATAAACGAATCTCGCCTAAATACGACCGAGTATTTCACGTCACGGAACAGCCCCACTTTTCTATAGTTTCATGCTAATTGCTACGTGCGCGTACATACGGAACGAGTGGACGGACCTTTCGGGCCGATGATATACGAATTCTAAATTTCTCCTTGTTTGAGAGAAAACAGGGGACGGCGATAAGACGATGAAACTCGAGGAATCGAGACAGGAAAGCAAACTAGGGAAAGGATTAACTGAAGGAGTTGTGTGCGGAGCAAATAAACCACTTGGGAGCTACTTTCTGACTCCGTATAACTTTCAAAGGGTCCTCTGAGAAGTGACTGGAACACTCCTCACCGGCTGAAAAATTCCATTCACCTGTTTTCCACTCAAAACGAACTAAAAAACCCATAACTTCTTGTCTGCTCGACGTTGGGTATCGGCACAAATAGACAAGCGTCGCATCGTTGTATAAAAATCATATAAGAAATCATACGCTTGAATTAATTGAATATCTGACTTATTCGATGTTCGATAAAAAACTTTTCAATAGGCAGTTGCGTCGCGCCAGGAAGTAAAAGACGTAATTGGAGGAGATCCGAGCTTTTAAATTATACAGATGCGAATGTAAATAAGCGGCAGATAAGAATATATTTAGGCCCGCATTTCCGTGGCCTGGACAGATAAGTCGGACTGAAATTGAGCGGCTCTGTTTTTCCCGGGTGTGTTGACCGCGCGCGCGCGTATTCAAAGAGCGAGGCCAACGATCGGCCAGAGAGACGGATCGTCAATTAACATAATCGATGTTCGCGAGTACTACGACCGCTGGTGTGCGTCGATGATCGACCAATTTGTGCTTCACCTGCGCGGGCCACATGGAGACGATTGTCGCCACGCCGCCCGGTGAACCTCCCGATGAAATTTAAACCTGGGCATACCGAGCGCGCGTGCACACAACTCGCAATTAATCGAGCGGACATCGTCCGTCGGCCGTATTGCGCGATTTTCGTCGCTATTCAGCTTGAAAATCGAAATCGATGAAAAAACGGAATACCAGAGAGCGTTGGAATGTACAATTTCAACGCGAGCAATGAATTTTTATACTGCGACATTTGTTGTAATGGACTGTTATATGAAATGAAATCAAATTGCAGAGACAGAGATTGAAATGAAAAAGGCAACGCGATACGGTTCGGCATGTAGATTAGCTCGGTCGGGCCGAATCCACCGGTTCCGTTTTACCGTCATTTTCACGCGGCAGATGCTGCAATCAAAGAGAAATTAAGCTCTCAAAGGGATCTGGAATAAACAAGCAGATGGACGACAGTGGAACAAAGAAGTGTAAAAGAAGGGGATGATCGGAACGGAACGAGATTTGAGGGAAAATCACCGGTTACCCGCAGCCGTGGATCGTCGTCGATCGATCGATCGGGGATTAACGGACCGATAAAGTGCTAGGAGTGCGCAAATCACCGGTTCTCCAGCGGAGAATGACCGCAAACTACCAATCATAGCGTGCAAGAACGCGTACGAGCCGGCTTGGTGCACACATGTTCCCATTAATAGAACATCGTCTCCGCGTAGTACGTATTTTAAGGCGCGTTTAAACCAAACGCGATCGAACACAGAAATTACGTTGAAAGGGTCGAGAGCCCGCATGTCCGCGAAACGAGACGTAGACTCGCTCGGTCTAAAGACACCTTTAAGCGTCAGCAGTTCATTGAGTCAGGCCTAAGTACACCGCATACCAGTGCATCGAGCGCATGTGCCTGATGCGTCATGGGCTCTCTCTCTCTCTCCTTTCCTCTTTCGCCCTCCGTTCGCGTAACATACGTATGTAGTATGTACGTACATACTTCCGTACGCGTGAAACATGGACTCCCTCCTATATGGCAGCACGTATGAATGAAACAGCGGCGAACGAAGAGAGGAGCGAAAAGAGTCGCGTGACGGATTCACGTGTTCCGCGCCTATCGACCGAACCCGCCGCCCCTTCACGTCCATTTTGCAGGTGACAAACGACTCGAAACTTACCCCGAAATTAATGCCGGACGAGCAATTTCAAACGGAGGAAATTCTATTGTACCCGAAGAATCTTGATCAACGTTCTGCGAAGGAAGTGTAGACGTTCGTTTCCTTCGCGTTTAGTTTTATAAGTCAGAGAATTGTTGTAGACCGCAATGAAAAGGAGATCGAGAGTGCTAGATAATCGAGGATCTCGAGGAGTGCAAATAGATAACACGGATAGCGTAGGTATCGTGGGGGTCGATCAAGATCGATCTGTCAGATACAATTTCCATTGGGGGGAGGTTGTCGTATCGACGATCTCTTCTATAATTTCCGCACCCATCGCCGTATCTCGATCTGTTTGTACACAAACGGTGGAAAAAACCTAATCACCATTCATACAAGTGTCGCCAGGACGGCGAAGAACGTGGAGAAGTGCGTACGTCGCACACGCGAAGTGCTCGCGGTAAAGGACGGAAAGGAGGGACTGTACGGCGACGTGTAGTGGTAGAGAAGCGAGGCCGGAAGTGGTTCCATCTGGCTCCCCCGTTGGTCTGACCTGTTGAACCACCTCGTGACCGGAAGTATACCATACACCTACCTACCTACCTACCTACGGGCACCATGGTCGTCGTCTCTCGTGGTACACGCCACGGAAACAACAAAGGCTTCTTTCTACTCCGTGACACCTTATCACTACCTACAGCCCTGTTTACTCCGGTCACACCGACACGATTTCGTCCTTCTGTCGGTACACATCCTCGTTTCCTCCCTTATAAAACGGCTCTTTCAACGACACAGATTTCGTTTGAAGAAAAACTGTTAAACCTGAGAAAGTGTACACGGTCCGCGTAGTAATAGTCTGTTTCCTGGTGCTCCTAAGGACCGAATCGAGTTAATACCGTAATGATAGCAAGAAGGTAAAACCCGCACCAGACGATAAGCCAATGGACCGAGGGAACTTTACGAGCGAAACAGTTAGTTCGCGGGCCGTAATGTTGAATTTGCGATTGCACCCGGAGCACTTTGCTGAGACAGGCTGCGAAAACTAAATAAAGACTCTGCGGAGGGGAACGGGAAGTGCGTCGGGATAGAATCGTGGGGAGAGTTCGATTCGTGGCTGAGACAGGTCCAGGGCATTATGTTCCGGGCACAAAGGCTCGCGACGAGCAGTATGTGCACCGTAATAATCTGTCACCCTGTACACCACGCCACGTATACGTATACTTAGACAGTTTTCGAGGGGTCGAACGAGGGGTGTGGCGTTCAACGCACCCCATCAAGTCTCGCAATGGAGTGACGTCAAACCGGTCTAGGAAGGATTTTCGCGTATCACGGAGGGAGAAACGTTCGCCAAAAGTTTTCGGGTGAGGAGTAATTCTTTAAGACCTCGACAGTCGAAATTTTGAACGTATCGAGTCATCAGAGACGAGAGGAATCGATCGAGACGGTCAAGTAGTAATTTTGGCGTTGAGGGATCTGACCGAATCAAGTCCTGTAGCATAATTTCCTCTAAGGCAGAACGAGGACCAACCCCTCGGTATAATCAAATTAACGGGTGCAGCGGCCGGTGTACGGGCGAGGCGTGTATCGCGACTTAAGCGATTCGGGCCGGTAACTCGCTCGCTCTCTTATTCCCGTGCAGAGTGCGTATCGCGGCGCGTAAGAAGCGTAATACGCTTAAAAAGAAAGGTATGACGTCACTTGGGAGATGGCACGCGGCGCGTGCCGTAGGATGGGGTACGAGAGTTATCGTGGCCCGTGGAACGGAGAGACGAGAAGACAGGAGCAGGGGAGTGTAACCGGTGCAACGTCGTCGGGAGGTCGAGGGGAGGCATGAGGGCAGAAAATGTGGAAAGGGGAGGACGAGGAGGAGTGCGAGGCTAAGCAGCCGAAAGGGGGTGAGAGGCGGAGGACGACGGGAGAGGAAGAGGGAAGACAGGCGCCCTGAGG
Organism: Ceratina japonica; assembly: GCA_019453355.1. Taxonomy (NCBI): domain Eukaryota; kingdom Metazoa; phylum Arthropoda; class Insecta; order Hymenoptera; family Apidae; genus Ceratina; species Ceratina japonica. The sequence continues at coordinate 95,162 of SMSR01004345.1, read as the reverse complement.
AGTCTACAACAGACAAACGGGCAGGCAGGCGAGCAGGCAGGCAAAGCGAGCGAGCGGGCAAGAAGTCCGCACGAGTGCTGCGGCTGGGGTGTCGTACAGGGGCCATGGTACAGTGGCGTGGTGGGGGTGGGCGCGTGCAGCCGGCCTGCGCCTGCAGCTGCCTCTTTTACCATCCCCTTTCCTCTGGTGACCCCTTGCCCAAGTTTCCCGTACCCCTCTAGAGCTCCACACGACGTGCCACCGGCGCAGCCGCTACCCACCACCCCTCGACGTCGGCCAACCCCTCCCTACGGGGGCCCGGCGGGACCACAATTATAAGTAGGGGTGCTCCCGGCTTACTACCTCCAGTCGAGGGTTGCTCGCCGTGGTGTAGACGCGCGGACACGTAACGCGTCGTTCCATAGCCGGAAGCGCACGCGTGTAGCGTTCAAACGTTCAAACGGCAACAACGGAGTCTGTAGTCTGTCACGCTTCGCTGTCCAAGGATTATCCTCGTCTCGTTTTCTTTATCTCTGGCCGCCTCGTCGCAGAGCCGGAGAAACGGAAACAGACAGAATCATCGAGAAAATCGTAGAGCCGCTCGAGAGACAGTTCGAGGCTTAGCTCTCTTCTTGCTCGCGATTATCACGCGAAACCAACCGAGGATCGGACTCGCCATCTGCCGATTGCGCGCCACCAGTGTCTCGTGAACAGTTACAGTGGTACCCGGCGAGTGGCGCTAGTGTTGCCTGTTAGTGGCGCGGAAACNTTTGCAGGTGACAAACGACTCGAAACTTACCCCGAAATTAATGCCGGACGAGCAATTTCAAACGGAGGAAATTCTATTGTACCCGAAGAATCTTGATCAACGTTCTGCGAAGGAAGTGTAGACGTTCGTTTCCTTCGCGTTTAGTTTTATAAGTCAGAGAATTGTTGTAGACCGCAATGAAAAGGAGATCGAGAGTGCTAGATAATCGAGGATCTCGAGGAGTGCAAATAGATAACACGGATAGCGTAGGTATCGTGGGGGTCGATCAAGATCGATCTGTCAGATACAATTTCCATTGGGGGGAGGTTGTCGTATCGACGATCTCTTCTATAATTTCCGCACCCATCGCCGTATCTCGATCTGTTTGTACACAAACGGTGGAAAAAACCTAATCACCATTCATACAAGTGTCGCCAGGACGGCGAAGAACGTGGAGAAGTGCGTACGTCGCACACGCGAAGTGCTCGCGGTAAAGGACGGAAAGGAGGGACTGTACGGCGACGTGTAGTGGTAGAGAAGCGAGGCCGGAAGTGGTTCCATCTGGCTCCCCCGTTGGTCTGACCTGTTGAACCACCTCGTGACCGGAAGTATACCATACACCTACCTACCTACCTACCTACCTACGGGCACCATGGTCGTCGTCTCTCGTGCTCGTGGTACACGCCACGGAAACAACAAAGGCTTCTTTCTACTCCGTGACACCTTATCACTACCTACAGCCCTGTTTACTCCGGTCACACCGACACGATTTCGTCCTTCTGTCGGTACACATCCTCGTTTCCTCCCTTATAAAACGGCTCTTTCAACGACACAGATTTCGTTTGAAGAAAAACTGTTAAACCTGAGAAAGTGTACACGGTCCGCGTAGTAATAGTCTGTTTCCTGGTGCTCCTAAGGACCGAATCGAGTTAATACCGTAATGATAGCAAGAAGGTAAAACCCGCACCAGACGATAAGCCAATGGACCGAGGGAACTTTACGAGCGAAACAGTTAGTTCGCGGGCCGTAATGTTGAATTTGCGATTGCACCCGGAGCACTTTGCTGAGACAGGCTGCGAAAACTAAATAAAGACTCTGCGGAGGGGAACGGGAAGTGCGTCGGGATAGAATCGTGGGGAGAGTTCGATTCGTGGCTGAGACAGGTCCAGGGCATTATGTTCCGGGCACAAAGGCTCGCGACGAGCAGTATGTGCACCGTAATAATCTGTCACCCTGTACACCACGCCACGTATACGTATACTTAGACAGTTTTCGAGGGGTCGAACGAGGGGTGTGGCGTTCAACGCACCCCATCAAGTCTCGCAATGGAGTGACGTCAAACCGGTCTAGGAAGGATTTTCGCGTATCACGGAGGGAGAAACGTTCGCCAAAAGTTTTCGGGTGAGGAGTAATTCTTTAAGACCTCGACAGTCGAAATTTTGAACGTATCGAGTCATCAGAGACGAGAGGAATCGATCGAGACGGTCAAGTAGTAATTTTGGCGTTGAGGGATCTGACCGAATCAAGTCCTGTAGCATAATTTCCTCTAAGGCAGAACGAGGACCAACCCCTCGGTATAATCAAATTAACGGGTGCAGCGGCCGGTGTACGGGCGAGGCGTGTATCGCGACTTAAGCGATTCGGGCCGGTAACTCGCTCGCTCTCTTATTCCCGTGCAGAGTGCGTATCGCGGCGCGTAAGAAGCGTAATACGCTTAAAAAGAAAGGTATGACGTCACTTGGGAGATGGCACGCGGCGCGTGCCGTAGGATGGGGTACGAGAGTTATCGTGGCCCGTGGAACGGAGAGACGAGAAGACAGGAGCAGGGGAGTGTAACCGGTGCAACGTCGTCGGGAGGTCGAGGGGAGGCATGAGGGCAGAAAATGTGGAAAGGGGAGGACGAGGAGGAGTGCGAGGCTAAGCAGCCGAAAGGGGGTGAGAGGCGGAGGACGACGGGAGAGGAAGAGGGAAGACAGGCGCCCTGAGGAGTCTACAACAGACAAACGGGCAGGCAGGCGAGCAGGCAGGCAAAGCGAGCGAGCGGGCAAGAAGTCCGCACGAGTGCTGCGGCTGGGGTGTCGTACAGGGGCCATGGTACAGTGGCGTGGTGGGGGTGGGCGCGTGCAGCCGGCCTGCGCCTGCAGCTGCCTCTTTTACCATCCCCTTTCCTCTGGTGACCCCTTGCCCAAGTTTCCCGTACCCCTCTAGAGCTCCACACGACGTGCCACCGGCGCAGCCGCTACCCACCACCCCTCGACGTCGGCCAACCCCTCCCTACGGGGGCCCGGCGGGACCACAATTATAAGTAGGGGTGCTCCCGGCTTACTACCTCCAGTCGAGGGTTGCTCGCCGTGGTGTAGACGCGCGGACACGTAACGCGTCGTTCCATAGCCGGAAGCGCACGCGTGTAGCGTTCAAACGTTCAAACGGCAACAACGGAGTCTGTAGTCTGTCACGCTTCGCTGTCCAAGGATTATCCTCGTCTCGTTTTCTTTATCTCTGGCCGCCTCGTCGCAGAGCCGGAGAAACGGAAACAGACAGAATCATCGAGAAAATCGTAGAGCCGCTCGAGAGACAGTTCGAGGCTTAGCTCTCTTCTTGCTCGCGATTATCACGCGAAACCAACCGAGGATCGGACTCGCCATCTGCCGATTGCGCGCCACCAGTGTCTCGTGAACAGTTACAGTGGTACCCGGCGAGTGGCGCTAGTGTTGCCTGTTAGTGGCGCGGAAACGTACGATATATACAACGTATACACACGGTCCGAGGGAGCGAAGGATAGGTGTACGAGTTCAACGGAGAACGCGCACCGGGCCGGGATCATCTCTCTGTGTACGAACGTGTACGCACACGAATCCGGACGAGTTACTTTCACAAAGGAAAATACGGACGCATCTCTGAATCCAGTAATACCTCGGCCACGGAGTAATAGCGGTTCCCCCGTACGGTGTCTCTGTCCTTTTTCCGCGCTCATTCCCGAAAACGGTTTTCCCTCTGTCGGGCTCGCGAACTCGCAAGCACATTGACTTTCCCGTTCGTCTTTGACTCGTCGCACACGCCGAAGGTGTATCTCCACCTTCGCCTCTTCACTACCACACACCATCGCCGGTTCGACCACCACCCTTTCTCTTCTTCCTCCTACTCTTCTTCGTGCCGCCACCACCACCGTGACCACCACCACCACCACCACCACCACTACCGTCACTTCTCTCGTGGTACTCTTGCCGGCGATCGCCGAGGGAATATTCCTCACGGTTCGTCGACGGCCAGTCAGTGCGCGGCGACTCGTCGTTGTTACGACGGTTGGCGAGGAGGAGAGTGTTGTATACGTGCCTTTTTCGTGGAAAATTATGCTCGCGGCGGATCGTCGTGCTCCTCGTCGACGTAGTGGCTCGTGTACCGCGAACGAACGCTCAACGCGAGCGTAGTTTACCGGATCTCTTGTTTTTTTTTTAATACATCGATCGAGCTTCGAGAAGAGCTGACGGATAACACGACCGAAGTTAAGATAATTTAAGGAAGTCAACCAAGGAAGATTCCCACGGACGACGGAGGCCGTAGGGATAAGAAAAGCCCGGGGACGCGGATACGCTTTGAAGTATCGTCTAAGAAGTAGACACGGTAAAAAGAGAGAGGCGTCGTCGCTCGGAGGATCAGCGAAACCAGTGTGTCTTTGATAGATCCTACGCGCAACAGTATTTCCATCCCGCGAAACCCTGTTGGACGAAGCTGTTTTGCACGACCACGTTCGGTGTCCCACGGATAATGGAATAAAGTGTGTCACACAGTGTTCAGTGATCGCGCGTGATTTTCTGATAATCATTTCTCGCGGCAACCGGTGATAACGTCATCCTTCCCATCGGATATATATATATATGTATATGGAAATAAATATAATAAATATACGGCGGCATCATTTTCTTCATTCTCAGTGTTCTTGAATACAGTGTGCTACGGACCAGCGGAGAGAAGTGACCGCGTCAAGTCATCCCGCGAGTTAGCTTACGTCTCGATTTTCCCAAAGCGTTCGTTTTCCCGCGCGAGAGAGATATATACGGAACGCATCCGGCTGGTTCCGTTTTCCACGACCAGACGAGGATTAATAACGTGTGTCGGTGGTCCCCGATAGCGGTAGCCGGTAGGTACCAGTCAGAGGTACGGTGGCTATGCAGCCTCGCGAAACTACGGCGAGGAGGTAACGCACACCAGAGCACCACGGTCCACACACCTCCGCCGACAAAAGCACCCGGCGGCGTGTAAACATCGAACGAAACAACGACCAAACATGTGGACCACGATGCTCGTGTGGACGGCCGCCGTCGTGCTTCTTCCAGCACCCCGAGCGGTAAGTCTTTTATTATTTCTACGGTCATTTTCCTTCATCATCCCCCACAGTAGAATGCGAATACGTCCGAGACTTGACTAGGCCCGTGTTTGCGCTCCTCTCTTTCTATTTCTGCGAACTTATAACCAAGAATATATTCCACGCCACGTGCTTACGTATATTTTGAATTCAGACAAGTTTGGAAGCCTGCAAGTCCATGTTTACTTCTGGCCTACTCGAATACGCGATTCATAGTAATTTTATTGACAGTATACAACATTGAACGACTGTACAGACTCGAATTCTGAGGAGTATGTATTACAAAGTAGGCTCCCTCGTCCAGCGGCATTGTTTTTCCGAATTTTGAAGACGGAACGAGATTTCGTGGAAATTCTTTGAAGCAGTCGAAGTTTGTTTAGGCGCGGACGTGTGAAATCGGACGAAAAATTAAATGCCTTTTCATCTTCCTCTTTTTTTGTTTCGCGGCCTTCCGAAAAAGATGGTCCGCCGCTCGTGTTCTTAGAAATATTTCTTCTGTTTATTTTCGGAGACGTTCGTAAGTCGCCGGTATACACCCGGTTGCAAAACGATTTTTCTTTTTTTAAACTTTCGAATCTTTGCGCGCCGTCCAAATATCTCTCGGACGTATTCGCTATCAATTATTCTCTTTTATCCGAGCTGCACACCCTGTCGCCTGCAGTAGAACCGTAAAATATTATTTTGTCACGATCGGTTCTATTATAGATCACAATTTCGATTCGTTGTAATTATACGTAGTATTCTGAAATCGTACAAAGTCATAAGAACAGATTTCGGCCCTTAGAAATCAATACTCGGTTTTAGACATTGTCTTACAATTTTTATCGATCGTCAACATTGTACATATGAGAGACACGTCGGTATCGGTTGTTTTCGTAGGCCACGTACGAGTGAACGAATAATTTTGTGAACGGGTCGTCGTAATTGAGGATCGCGTGTGTCGTCGCGCGAGGAACAGGAAGAGAGAGAAATACATACGTTTGTCAACCGTGTGCGATAATCGTAGCCGACCTTCGCCGCTGTCGATGAATGGCGCGATGTTTTGGTTCGGGGATACCGGGAGATGTATCTGGTTTGTCAAACCGGTCGTAAGCTTTGTTGGTATTTATGGTAAAAACGATGAGATGCCATCGATGGCCGGGCGTTCGTGATAGAAGCTCGTTCTCTTTTTCTCTTTATCGTACTCTATATATTTACCCCGTCCATACGTTCGGCGCGCACGAGCGCGGACGCCACCGATATACATTCTACCGCGTCTAATTAAGTACTTGCGTAAGTGCGATCAGGGCTTATATTTATCCAGTCGAACGCTATATCAGTGAATGCTTGTGCTCGGTACGCGATCGACCCATAAGAATGCTTTCCAATTTTAACTCGCTCGTTAGATCCGCTCTTTTTATGCTCTTCAAAAGCATTCCGCGTTGTCTCGCAACGGTGTCTCTCATAAAATTCGCTCGGTTATTGCGATCGATACCTTTTACCGAATAAAGGTCCTGTAGACGTTGTATAATCGAACGGCGTTGTACTACGTATCTCGGTTGCGTGCGAGATTGCTTTACGTTTCTTTTTCACGTGCTAGTCACCGCGAGCTCTCGAGTGTATTCTTCCTGGGAGAGCTGTTTTTTCATTCTCCCTTTTCGTTTCTTTCTTTCGGGCTCCCTGTCTCTTCGTGTTCTTCTCGCATCGCCTCGCGGTCTCTTCTTCCCTCTCCGTCCGACGTGCACTCGAAACGCGTCCGTTGAAAGAGGAGAAAACCAGCGGCAACAGTACTCGACGGCCGTACAACAAACTCTAAATCTAGATCCACTCTTTTAGAAGTGTCTAGCTTCTTCGTTTGCGTTTCGGCTCCGCCGTTTGTACGAACGGGACCGCAACACGTATTTCTTTACGATTCCACATAATTCTCTGTCCGACCTTCGTCCATACGCGAATTCGCTGTCCTCTCAACAACTCCTTAGCTTCGAGTTTCACACCCAATGTCCATTCGTATCATATCGCGTGTGAAAATGTACTTTTATCATTACTGCAACACGGTGGCGTTAGACGATACGCTGATACGACACGATTGAATACCGTGGTTTGGACTGATCGCGTATCGGGGCGCGTTGAAATTATGCAGCATAACGGGTTAGCACGGTGCTCGAAGGGTTGTCCGTGGAAAATTGTTTTGTGACGAAATAACGCCGGTTGTATCCGTAAATAGTCGGCGGCGGCCATTCCCGTTCCAAGAATAGCGCTCCAGCGCGCCAAAAATGAGAATTCCTCATCGAGGTCCGTACACCGAACGCATGTTACCTCTAACCTGCTCGGTTTTACGACGTGTAACGAGAGACACTCCCGTGGGTAAACGTCCTTCGATCGCGAAACAGCGCATTTCTTTTTTTTACGATTTCTCGTGAAAGAAAACGGCGAGGGCGGACTGTACATTAATGTACCGAATGGACGGTGTCGAGTGGTCTGACCGTTCTTCTACTTTCTCACCGGTCGCAAAAATCGCGTAAAAAAAGGCATGTTTAAGGAATTTTTTGCACCGCGAGTAGAGGGAACGAAATTCGAATATCGGGACGGACGGTAGTAGGTATAATGGACGCAAGGAAGGCGGCCGAGATCGTAAAACGATCCGCAGTCTCGATAGTGATGTTGGGGCGCTCCTCTCGTTCACGTGAGACGCGATCCTATATGTATAAGTTTTGCCCGGCTATACAATGTCTCGTGGGAAGGCTCCTCTGGCTCGTTCGCCGGCCGCCACTGTGTACGTGTTTACGCGCACCTGCGAGCATGTGCGCGGCCACACACCCGCGGGCCATTGTCCATCGGTGGTCAAGAACTCCTCGTCGTCGACGAATGCTACGACGAAGGGGAATTACGATGAAATGTTGACGCATCGTCATTCTGTTTACACTGGATACCGTCGCCGGCGAGGAAAAATCACCCCCTCGAGCTTGCTATCTGAGCCGCGAATCACTACCCTTTACACACCCTCTTACGTAAAGGTCTTCGCGGAATAGTGACATTAAGTGTTGCGACAAAGTAATGTTTGATTCCAAATTTCAATTTGTTTCACCGAAATCGAGATTCTTAGAAGGTTTATTTATAGCATCGACGAGCTGGCCAAAATAATGGTATATCACGTCGTAAACTCTGATTATCTCTAATAATGTGAACGCGGACCAGGGCTGAACGATTTTTGTTTAAATTCGTTTTGACGATGTAGTCAGGAACAGTGACGAAACATTATAAATCCGTGGTTAGACGGCTCGTCAATAACGTAAATGGAGGTTGGTTCGTGTATAAGATTTGTACAACACGACGAATAGAAGGAGAGTGTCGAGTCGCATAGCGTTCTATAGAAAGGGTTAATACGTTTACGACTGGTTTCAAGAGCACTTTCTTTTTTACTTTGGGCGAAAACGCCCCTCGTGTTTCGCAGCACGCGTGGCAAAATGTCCATCTGCGCCTCTAACCCCCCTTTCTCTCTCTCTCTTTCTGCTCCCCTTTTTTTCTCTCGCCGCGAGCTTCTCTGCTCGCGCCAGGAAAAAAGACCACGGTTTTTGTTAGGTCACTCGCTCGCGCGCGGATATCTGTGCTCCTCCTGGGAGACGTGCAGTGCACACGCGTGCGCAAAAACCCGTTCACACACGTGCTAGCCTGACGCGGCGTGGCGTGTCCTCGTCGTCGTCGTCGGGGCACGAGACGACCCCCGACATCGAGGGAGTGTTCGCCAAGTTTGTTTGTCGCCAAGGAGATCCGTCGTTTCTCTTATCGTTTCTCGACGGTTCGTGGAAACAAGTAAACACAGGGTGTAGAAATGCACACCGCCGGTAGCAGACTTCCGACGAAACGATCCTCACTCCTCATTTTTCCTATTCCCTGTGGTAACCTTTACGCAATGCGCTATACTCGATCTAAAATTCCTTGCATACTAATGCGTTTGATCCAAGGAATTAAAAAATTAGAATAGGATTTTGATGTAATTGGTTTGTTTCAGGTAAACGCCTCTGGGGTGTTCGAGTTGAGGCTGAAGTCATTCGTGAACGAGTATGGAAAGGACAGCCTGGGCAAGTGCTGTTCGGGCAGCACTTCGAAGACCGGCGAATGCTCAGGCGTTTGTAAGACCAGGTTCAGGGTCTGCTTGAAACAATATCAAGTGAAGATCGACACGACGACACCGTGCACGTACGGCGACGTCGTCACACCCGTTCTCGGCGAGAACATCGTTAACCTGAGCCCGAACGTAGCCATGCCGAGTTTCACCAATCCCATCAGATTTCCGTTCGAGTTCACGTGGCCGGTAAGTCTCTTAAACCCTTATACTTTACCCGTTTACAATAGTGGAGCAGAATGGTATTTGCTTAAATCTTTAGTGTTATTTTGATAGGATTAAGAACGTATAGATTGCGGGCTTTTATGCGAAATAAATTGTGATTCGTGATTACAATTTGAAGAATGAAGCATAGATTGTGAGAGTTCTTTTATTTTCCAATGAACGATGACGCGAATTATAGTCTGCACTCTACATATAAATGCAATTTAAGAGCGTATTTGAATATTTGACGTTACTGCGTCTTTCGAGCTTCGTTCGAGCGTTATTCTCGATCGTAGAAGCGCATTTAGATTGCATGCATTTTGCAATGATTTACGATTAATCGGGTGACAAGAAAACGGAAAAATACCGTTGACGCGAAACGTAGCTCCGAACGCGATCGGATAGATACATGAAAAATCGTACATGCGCGGCTCTCCGCTTCCGTTCCTCCGCATTTTTCCAACCGGTCGCATTAACATATCGCGTGCTCGTGTCGCGCGAAAAAATGATCGTTAACGTAAGCGGAATTAAAAAATCAGCTGCGTAACGAATCACAGAAAAAAGTTGAGCCTAGCCTATTGGGCGCGATCATGTTTTTCACACGCGTTTCGTGCCTTGAACGTCGATTAGATAAAACGTTTCCCGTTCGTTACAAAGACTTCATTTCCACCGAGTAATCTTCCACGGAGATCATAATTTTTTTTTTCCTCCGCGTCACGCTACGTAAAAGTCGTTCCATTAAAGGTGAATTTACCCGGTTCGAGTGAACAATACGTTTTATGCAATAAAATCGAAAGCGAGATTAACTTGCGATTCAATGGTAATTCGAGCTTCGCTATTCGACTGTCTGTTTTGAGTCGTATACGGGTTGCGCTCAAACAGCTTTTAAGTCAAACGAGATATATATATACTGTTGCATCTCTCCGGTTTGTGTACAGTTACTCGATTCTTTGCCTCGTGTTTAGTTCGCTTCCTCGATCTTCGGCGAAGAGATACGAGCGGTCGGCGAACGCGGCTCGCAGCTTTGATCCTTGTCTTGAATAATGAACGTACGCGGAAAATGAAGACTTCTTCGTTGACTTAGCCGACACGACAGGGAGGCATGCGAGAGCTCACGCAACAGTAAAAATCGTCCGTTGTCTCGGCTCCTATCTTTTCACGCTCCTGGCAAATTAACCACGGCCACGAGTTAAGTGCTTTTTACCTTCTTTCCAATTTTCTGTGTCGACTGTTCTCGATGCAGAAAGATGCAATCGATATAAAACCTGAAATCTAGATCGAGAGACTCCTTTGATCATACGTTTTGGATATTGTTATATGTTTTTATATTTTCTATTGATACAATCTTGTTTGCATAACACCAACGCAGTCTATAGATGCGTATCGGATATCTCTAGAATAATTAACGCAGCCATTAGTGTTATCTGAATTGAAGTAAGGTCGTAAAGTTTCCGTTAGCGGTACACGAAGATCCCACGCGCTTCCGTTTCGAAACGATAAGGGAAAATTGAAAAGTAAATTGGCTGATTAGTCGTCGCTTCGGTTTCCTCGTTTCCAAAGCAGCTGCCACTCTTCCCAGCCAGAGTTGGTTAAAAATCTTGCGAACGCATTGCACCTGTCCACGGCGCGCGCGTAACCGGTCGCTCGTGTCCAGCAATTAACCACGCCACGTGGGTTAAAAGGAAAAAGAGGAAATCGCGAACAAGTTTAAAAATTCAGATCCCTCCCGCTTCCTCCTCTCCTTTCTCGCGTCCTCCGAGGAATGGCAAGTCGATCACATTAAAAACAAGCGTTTCGGTGCGCGCGCCATGCCACGGGATCACCGAACCAGCGGCAGATGGTACCAAGAACTGGCACGAGCAAATGGGACAGACGATGGCACTTGTCTTCTCTCCCTCCTACTGTCCTTATTGCTACTGCCTGCTTGTTGTTGCTTCTGTAATTTTTGACGAACGCGGACACCGCAAACTTTTCAAACTCACGACGATAATCACATAGATCAAAGAATTACGTGGAACGATTAATTATTGCTCGAGTTCGTTAATCGGTCAATTTTATATTTGATAAAATTGATTAAATGAATAAATCCGTGGTTTTTTTTTAGTAAGATCAGTAAATATTGGTTTATTTCATACGACAGCATTAGATCTTGCATTGATTCGTAAAATACCGAGAGAACGCGTGGTAGGAAATATTAATTAAGTTGCTACGCCAATGTTTGGCCACCGTCCCTGGTGTACGTCAGTCCTCTCGTCGGTTTTCGCGTACTTGTGCCTATGAGACGCACTGCAGGGCCACTGGCAGATGGCTAGGCCTTTTGTGCTTCTACACTTCCCTCGTAATCTCTCTCCGGGTCTCTCTCTCTCTCCCTGTTGGTGCCGGCCTGTTCGCCGTCCTCGTCTTCGAGGCTCTCTCGCGGTCCGAGTTAAATTTACTAACCCATATGGCGTTCCTCGCGCCACCTCTGCATCAGTTCCCTCCGCCTCGGTTCGAAAATCCCCGACCGGCTACCGTTTCTTCCATTTCCCGTCGTTTTACGAAGACCCGCGTCGATCTTTTTTCATTTTATCCATGAAACCCGGCTCGGTTTATTTTCTCGTCGTCGGTAGATCTTTTCCACCGCCGACGCGGTTCTCGATCTGTTCTCTGTCCACCTCGTCTTTCGACGCCGGTATATCGAGGGCCGATATTACGAGCTATATCGAGCCGGCGAAAGGCCGCGCCAAGACAGGAACTCTTCTCGACGCTGGGAATAAAAAAAAGGCGGTAGACGTTCTCGGAAGAGAAACTGGCAGGAATCCTGCATGTGGCAGAAAGGCGAACCTTTGAATCGGCGCGAGGTAGTCGTGCGTTGGTGCGACGACGCCGAGGAAAAGGAATACACATAGGCGGCGTCGTCGTGACGTGTAATCGCTGTTCAGAGTGCCAGATTTATTTTGGTTGAAGCCGGTGCGCGAGAATGAGCTCCCACGTCTGGTAAAAATTGAGGACCCTCGCTTACGTGCATGCATACTCGCATCGCGTTACCCAGACGTCGAATCTATGTATACTAAACCGCCGCCGCCTACTGCGAGTAGACCAGCAGCGCGTTAATCACTGTCAGTGGTCTGCGGAATTCGATGCGAAGTATTAAGATTCTTTGATACCGGTTAAATGAAACGCATTCTAAACTGGCCGGTTTAATTATTATTTTGACGCAGAACGGTGATAACAGGAGTTAAATTTTTGCTCGATGATCTCTAGATAACTCTAATCTCCCACGAGACATGCGAAATCTTTCATTAGCCTGAACGAGTCCGGCAGCGGAAACAAGTTAATTACAGGTGTTAGTGAGAACCTCGGTGCACAGGAGCAAACGTAACAATGTACTATTTATAACAGTTTGTCGGAGCGGCGTGGCACCTTTCGTTCGACATGAATCCTCGCGGGTTTCCACGGCACGACGCGATTGGCAGCGGCGGCGTGCCGGATTCCTTTTCTTGATTACGTTGCGTGTCGGCCGATCAACGGGAGATAAAGGATTACCGAAAGTTAGTTTACCGGGGGAACGTTCGAGCCAGAACATTGTTGCGTTGCGCAAACGTTGTTTGTCTGGGGTTACGCGTGTCTGCCGTTAATTAAGAGACTGGAAAAGACAGAAGAGGCGCACCGTGCCTGATACACGTAAACGTAACCTTCGTCTGGTCGCATCAAGATCGAGAGTCAAGCTCTTTTCCCGTCCTTCTCCTCGGGTTAATTGCTCCACGTTGCTCGCGGTTAGTTCCGAGACTTATTAAAACAGCACGATCTACTCGCGACAGTGCGGCCACTGTGTTGCGAGAACTCGCTCGTTCTCCTCGGAATTTCGCTAAATCTTTTTATCCTCGATTACAATACTCGAATTTTTAAAAGATCAACCACCTCGGTCAGATCGTGGGCGCGAGAAATAAATTCGAAACGCCGAAGCCTGTGCTTACGTTCACGTGGCAGCTTATACAATGTGAAAGCCGCAAGAATTTTGTGTGAACGTCTTCTGAAAATTGTATTTATTACTTCGTATGTGCGGTAATTTCTCAGCAGCGGTTTTTTACGGTAACGCGAGGCTCATTGTCGCGCTCACAAAGATGATCGGGTTTTTCGGGGAACGATTAAAAAATTCCTTTCTCTCCCTTACATCCTTCCTGTGTCCGCGGTCCACAAAGCGAACGGGGCATCGTACATACTCGAGGATCGTGGGTACCGAACCCACAGAGGGAGAGAGAAAAACGTGGAGCGAGAGAAAGGTAGAAAGGAAACGAATGAAAGGCTCGCGAGGGAAAGAGACGGGCCGAAGATAGAGGACGAGAGAGAAGCGTGTAGGTGCGACGCACACGTATACGTTCGCACGTGAGGTCCAGTCGAAGGTAGAGGGAAACCGACGAAGAGGAGAGAAAGGTGGGACCGAAAGAGACGGAGGATCGTGGTCCCACGGCCGAAAAGGCTGCGTGATTCGCGTCCCAGACGAAGGAACACGCGGAGAAGGGCGTCGGATGAATGGCTGACTCGGGCGTATATACGCCGATGCGCGGCTTCCACGACGTGAAACGTTTAGCATAAATTACGACTTAGACAGAGGGAGCGAGCCAGTGGACTATGTGCCGGCTGACCGACACTCCGTATACGTACACCGGAGTCAACGCCGCCGCGCGGTTTTTCTCGCTCGCCGGAGACACTCCAGGGATTCGGTGAAAGTTTCGCAAGTTCCTCGCCGAGAAAACGTCGACGATTTCGTTGGAAAACGAATCGACGCTTCCTCTTCTCAGAAAACTATACGTACACTCATTCGATACGTTCGACTTCGATCATTTGGCGAACCGATTCTTCATACAAAGAGGGATACCAACTACTAATTCTGCATCGCTCGCGTCACGTTTCGACTAACCGTACCATCGCACGTTATTAGCGGATAAGTTCGAGCGCGTTTGTAATCATTAGCCGGTGCGAAACGCTCTAATTAGTTATTCTGCTAATTAGATTTTGATGGTTAATTAGCGGCCGTGTTTCCCACGATCGGGACAATGCTCGCCCCGAGGCGCCACCCGCGGGACAGGTTTTCCCTTCATTCAGTTGATTCAACTCTCTCGACGCAGGTATCGATTCGAAACGATGCATACCGACAACTCGCCAGATACTCGGTGCGTGTGCATCGCGTAGAAAGGAAGACGCAACGGGACGGAAAAGAGGTCAATCGCGGGCGGGTTCTAAAGATACTGCAGTCTGAAATTATGCACCGGGTTCTAGCAATAAGCTAGGGAGTAACACTCGGAATGGTACGTTTCATCTGCCTCGCGTTTCACTTCATCATACTATCATCGAGCTATAAAGAAAACAGAAATTTCACGCGGAACATGTACCACGCGGTCGCCTCTCCACTAAAGTAGCGGATCTGTCATAATAACTCTTCCGGTCAAAATATTAATATAAATCTGGGTAGAGCCGAGAAATATATACGTATAATATTGCGTTCGCGGAGACCGCTGAAAAAAAAGGCTGGTAGAAATAGCAAAACTATACTTTCTGTCCCGAGGCCATCGTTTTTGCGAACGCAGCTAATGTCTAACTTCGCTCCTGGTCCTGACACAGATACGTAAGCGTATATCTGCCCCACCGTGTAGCCACGACACGTGGTCAGGTACACCATCAGCTGATAGACCGGCTGTCAAACCTTATTAATATGTTCGGTGGAACGCTGTGCGACCCGTTCACGTGTTCGTCATTCCGCTCTTTTTTCCGGCCCGCTTCAATTTTAGCCAAGCTTTTTGCCCCTTTCTGTTTAATACTTTTCTTCTTTCCTGTTGGTTTTTACAATTACGGTCTGTGGACGTAATTCTTTAAGAAGTAATCGAGTACAAATGAGGTTTTATAATTTGATTATAGACTCCATTTTGCTCGAGGAGATCCCAATTTGTAAAGTTTGTTTAAATAATGAATGACATAGAGCAAACATTCAATCTTCTATATTTACTCGCAATTTTCTTGCCTCGCCCGATCGCTGCTTTTTATTTATCCGGTTTTTCGTGGCCGACCATTTGTTGGCGATCGCGGATAGATTGTATCTCGGTTCTCTCTGTCCTAGCACGTTTCACTTTTTGCGGGCCCGCGCGTTTTTCCCCTGTTGTCCTCTCTGTCGTACGGAACCGCGGACAGAGCGAGTGCAGCAGCACAATGCGTAGAGCAATTCCACGACGGCGACATCGGGTTTATGTTTGTGTTCCGGTGCAATAAATCGGCGACGCGCGATTCCATTCGCCGGTCGCGTCCGTTCGATCGTATCCCGTTGAATAATTGAATAGATTGGCGCGGGAAATAGAAACTCGACAGTAATATCGCGATCCAACGGACCCGCTCAAATGTATCCATCGATCAACCCTGTTCTTTTTCATCCCGAATCGAAAAATAATATAAATTACCAAATAAAACGACGAGCATTTCTTTTTTTTTTTTATATGTCGAGGCTCGAGGAGTAGCAGGTGGAACAAGCGTGCTAATTTTTTTTTATTGTTTGATGGCAGTCAGTGTGAAATAATTTGGGAGAGAAAGGGTTAATGGAGGAACGGTTGCTCGCGCTCGAGTTAAAGAGGGACTGTGAAAGCGTGACTTTTGTTCGCATTACTCGAAACGAGGAAAGGAACGAATAAAATTATTCGGTTCGTGTAATAATCCAGCGCAACGAGTCGCAAATTAAAACGCACGCTCGCTCCCTCGTTCGCTCGCCTGGCTCAAGAGTCGGCGAACAAAATTGCTACAACTTTGCGGTAATGATCGGTTCGAAATTAACTTAACATTTTATTATTGGTTTTAACGAAAATTGCTTCTTCTTCAAACGTAATTACACGTCTGGCTGGCCGCTAATTTTCGCGTGCAATATTGTTGAAATTGATCAAGAAAGAAACTGCGTATTATGTTCCCCGTGAAAGAAAACGCGAATAATTCGTCCATTACACGAGTTAATTATTTCTCTCGTTATAAAATTATTAGCTGACACATGTAAATAAGCTTTGTTTGTAAAATCGATGAGTCCACGTCTCGAGAATCGCTTGACGCTTTCGTCGATCAGAATTCGATAGCCTCATTATTAAAGATGTTTGCGTGGGCGTGTGTAGTACTTTCCATCGGTGATGCGGCCAAAGGCGAGGGAGTCGGACACGGTGTCGTCGCTCGTTATCCTCGGTTTCCTCTTCCTCTTTTCGACGAAGAATGGAGGCCACGAAAATTTCTCCATGCGGAAATGCCACGCTTCTCGAGCGCGAGACCGCGCGAACTTCCTCATCTACAAGCTCGAGACGTTAAAGCGTGAATGGTTAAAAATAGAACCGCTAGCTAGGACGACTGGCTTTCCGCCTCCACCGATCCCGGTTTTTTCCTCCGCATCAGACCCTTTTTATAGCCCCTCTTACCTAATCGATGACGCTTCATCAATTAACCTATCAACCAGGAAATTCGAGTAAACGTAAACCTGGTCCTTATGGCGATCGTTTCGAGATTTGAATAAATACTCGATGAAAGATTAGTGAACGTTTTAAAAATTCATTTCCACCATAAATATACGCGTTAATAAACGCGAAGATATTTGCTAAATGACTTAATTAGAAATATGCGTGTAATATAAGGTGGATGCAACCGGTTGGAGGGATATCGCGTTTTCCCAGGGCGACTCGAAAAGTTCCGGGGCTCCTCTTTGCACAGTGAATCATGCAGCAGCTCGAGCCTCGATAACCGAATCGCGTCTATAATCTTGGACGTAGTAGAACGTAGCATAATCGCATCAACTACTACCTGTTCTTTCCCGATGATGATTAATGCCTGTACAAGATCGTGATCAAACGAAATTTTCAACAGCCGATTGATAGGAGTTCAGCGGAGGAATTTGCACGAAAAATCGGTTTCTTCAGATATGGCTGTCTATCAGGATTAGATAAGAAAGAGGAAGCGTTCTCTCGGGGTCTCGTCGTATCAAGCGAGAAAAAGGGATATAGAGGAGTTGCGGAGAGGAACGCAAAGAAGGGAAAGGAGTCGAGGCGACGCGACGAATAAAGTCGGACTGAAACTGAAAGAGAGAAGAACGAGACGAAAGAGGAGCACGAGGCCGAGAAAGAGCGATGAGCGAGCGCGGGAGAGCGGAGAGAGAGGAGAGAGAGAAGGTGGAGGTATGCTGCGCAGCCGTGGGAACCGACTGTCGCGAGTGAGCGAGCCCTCTCTCTCGTTCTCTCTTTCCCCCGTGAGCCGGTTTCCCGGTCCTCTCGCTCTCTCGCCGGCGAGCCTCGTTCATTCTATCTTCTATCCTCGTTTCTCCTGTCCGTCGAACGCGGAACGGGCCCCGACGGACTGTTTCTCTTCCTTTTCATCATTCAGGTTTCTCCTCCCGTGCGCACATACGCACGTAAGTCGACGCTCGTCTCTCCTTCCCTCCCGTTTCCTCGTCTCGCTCTCGACATTACTTTACAGCACATTTTTTCCACGCATCTTCCTTTCCTTCGCATTTCTTCCCGCATAGAAATCCGATGAAGATAGCCGCGAATCAGAGATAAAAATACCCCAGATTAGACTCGAATTATTATATGGACGTCGCGAGAGTATAGGAAAATATTTTTTTCCCGGAGACGGCTTTACAGATATTTATTACGCTTATAACCGGGAGTGTATGTCGCATATGCGTGTTTTCTGCGCGGACCCGTTGTTCTCTCTTTCTCTCCCGATCTTTGTTCCCTTTCTCTCGTGATTCAGGTACTCGGATAGGTCGGTTCTCGTCCCGTTTCGTCGCGGCCACCGAACACACCCAACACATTGTTCTTAGGATGCCTACGCGGAGCTTTTTCAGCTTTTTGTCGGCTTAATTCCGATCCCCGTAATAAATTAGCGGCCGATCACGGTGGCATTTGTCTCGTCGACAATTTATTTCCTTCCACCGACTCGCTTCCTCCAGGGCCCCTTCCCGCACCTTCTTCATCGGCCTCTGCTTCGCCTCGCTTTCGTCCTTGCCGCGAGAGAAAAGGGCGGTCTCCTCTCTCTCGCTCTCTTTCCCCTTCGATCGGCCTTACACCTTCCGCTACTATTTCCCTCCCGTTTTATCCCCGTCTTTCCATCTCGATTTCACGGCGAACGGATGGGACTCCTCTCTCTCGGGGGCCAAGGTATACCGCGGAATTCACGCTGGAACTTTCTAACGTGTACGCGCATGTGATATACCTGACGGTCCTCCCTTGGCCCTCTTTCTTACCTTTTCGTTCTTTTCCCGGTGACAAATTGTCCTGTGAATCCACGGGGATATACATCGAGTAGAGAAATCGCCGCGGCCCGCCGTTTTTTGTCCCCTCACCTCGCATACTTTCACAAACTTTGCCTAAGATTCTTTTCTCCCGAAATTAACCGACTAATAAATCTCGATGCTGAAAAACCGGCCAAAGTTCCCAAATGGTTCATTTCGTTAACACATTCGAAACCCAGCAGTGACTTTAGAGAAACTGTCTCTGGTAGCCGATGATCCA
>SMSR01004345.1:61261-75751 GCA_019453355.1 Ceratina japonica | reverse complement strand
CTTGGCCCTCTTTCTTACCTTTTCGTTCTTTTCCCGGTGACAAATTGTCCTGTGAATCCACGGGGATATACATCGAGTAGAGAAATCGCCGCGGCCCGCCGTTTTTTGTCCCCTCACCTCGCATACTTTCACAAACTTTGCCTAAGATTCTTTTCTCCCGAAATTAACCGACTAATAAATCTCGATGCTGAAAAACCGGCCAAAGTTCCCAAATGGTTCATTTCGTTAACACATTCGAAACCCAGCAGTGACTTTAGAGAAACTGTCTCTGGTAGCCGATGATCCAGCGTTTGCGTCTACGTAATGCATGGATAGCAATACCAAATTGTTAATAACAGAATTGCTGCGTCAATGGTCTGGAATATGGGAAAAGTATCGAATTCGCAATTAATTATGTTAATTCTGACTCATCAATTTTCATCTGATTCCGGCCAGCAAATAGAGATCGAAATACCCGGCTCTGATATTTGATTATCCAGTTTGCGCGGCGCGATGCATCGGCATTTGCGTATTCCCCCGAGGGACACGAGCGGGAGTTTCCGATTACGATCAGAAACAGGACGGGGGTGTGCATCCGATGCCCGCGGATGTGTAAACATATCGTGTCCTATTCGTCACGTGCCATCCATGGCAAATCGTGGGTAAATCGGCTTGAAATCGTTCGGTGTTAAAGAAAAAAAAGGGAATGGTCGCACGCGAAACGGGATTTCTCACGTGACTTGGTGCCAGGTCATCTCTGAATAATGAAATTGTTCCCAGTGCGGCGGCGAGCACGTTGCCGGCTCGTTTACGCGAACAGGAACGGCGAACGATGATGACAGAGAGGCCGGATATAAACATTTATTATTCACGGTGCGGCAACGACTAACGAGGTCGTGTGTAATACCAGCCGCTCCTGTCCGTCTCTTTTTCTTTCTCCTAACGCCAGCAATGGGATTAAATACCTCCCAGCCACTTAGCTTCGAATTCTGCAAGTCTACACCAGAATGTAACCGCTACTTCATGAATCAAATCATTCTACATCGAAAATTCCGCTTCCCTCCGTTTCTCTCGCGCAGTTATCTCCCCTGTCATAAGCTACGATTTCAAAAAGTAAAAGCAATGCCTCGCTGCTAAATCAATTCCGACATTCTTTCGGAAAACAAGTCGATTCGCACGGCACTTTTGCATCGGACTGAAAAAGCATTTCAACTGGTCTTGATACATTGAAATCGATTCATAATTATATTATTGAACTCGATCCCGTTGCCGCCTAGTCGACCACGTCTCTCTCTGTGCATCGGCTAATATATTTCGCGTGTGTACGTGTGACGTTAATAATTAAACGTTGCATTATCGGCGCATGCACACGTACGGGGTACGGCGTGTACGGCACGTACTTATTACACAATATGCAATGTGTCAGCGCGCACGATGCGTGCGAGTGGTGCGTGTGTCGCGGCGTGGCGTGGGCCGCGCACGCTTTGTCCATAGGGAGGTATCGTTGCTGGATTTATGGTCGGGCGACCGATATTCACGCCCACATCCCCCTCGGTCACTTTCGCGCCTCGATTTTCTAAATAACCAACGAAACTACCTTCCATTTTCCATTCCCGTTCGACGTCTGTCAGTATTTCTCATCAAATCTGATACTCGATCATATTCTGCCTTAGAAATTAATTAAACGAATTACAGCTTCGTTTTCGTCGGTCTCGTATTTTTTAAATAATTTACGACCGTGTTAGGAAAAGAGAACGCGGTGGGAATGGATCGTAAACGATTCGGAATATCAATTACGAAAAGCAGGGTTAATTCGAATGAACGTAACGATGATCGCAGCGTGCGCTGGAATTAATAGATCACCGGTTGCGTGTCGGCAGAGACAAGCGTAATTTCTGTTACACAATAAGCGACCGTGTGTTGCGGTTGCAGTCCGTACCGCGTATACACAGATTCCCGATCGCGCGCATATATCTACATTTATGTGTCGCGTATCCATATTGGACAAACGCAAACAGAGAAGATAACAGGTTTCTCGAGGACTGACGACAGGATTCGATTAAAACGGTATCTCTCTCGCTGCGACGTCGATCGATTATTTATTTTCGCGTCCAATTAACCCATCCGGGCTGCTCTTGACGAAGCGTAAGCAGCACGTGGCCCTCGCCACGATTTATATCCGGTCGATCGTTAGAAAGTTGAACCCTTCGTGGCGTCGGTGAACGAGGGGGGTTAAACTCGAGCAGAAGAGAGGGTTGACGCGTGGTCGTGCCGTTAACACGGTCCGTCGCGTCGTCGCTTTATCTGTTGTACCGCGGAACACGTGACCTCTAGTTGATTTTACCGGGCTGCCGTGGCTTTTTAAGCACGGGACACGAAGCGCACACGCTCACCCTTCTAATGCGCGGCAGGTGTGCACGTGACGCAGCCCGCCTCGCTGGAACGTTTAATTTATTGTTAATTACGATACGCGATGGCACGCGCAGCTGCCGCGCTTTTTCCCGCTGAAACCGGGACACTTGCTCTTCACGCTCGCCGATTTCATATAATTTAGCTCAATTTTAGTGGAAGACAATTCACGAATTCAGATTCCGTACTGAACGGTAATTTAATGAACGTGTATGACGATCTGTATTATTCGGATTTGATCGAAGTACGTGGGAACGTGAAATAGAAGATATATTCCGAGGAGAGAAATACGTGGCGAAATTAAAACGCGGTTTGTTTCGAAGGTACTTTATTAAATATAAACGAATCGAGATAGGGTATCGAAACGGCGGGTCTCGGAGAGTAAAGCCCCGTGGGCCCCCGAAAACGATAGGGGTAGCCGATTAAGATTAGTAACGTAGGATTAAGCCGGAATCCCGATCGAAGTTCACCAACCTCTTCTCTTTTCCCAGGGCACATTCTCGCTGATAGTGGAGGCTTATCACGACGCAGACAACACGACACACCACTCAGCCGGTAAGTAACCTTCTCCCCTGCTCGCTCGCTCTCTCGTAACTCTGTTCTTTCTCTACAATCTCCTCCTATTAAGCCTTTCCCAAAGATACTGGCTACGCGCTCGTGTATCTGGTCTCTGGAGCGGGCGATACGCGTGTGCGTCCGTGTGTATCGGTGGCACGAGTGCTCTCTCGCACGCGTTCGCCACAAAAAAAAAGAAGAAGAAGAAGAGAAAAGGACGGCGCGGGAGAAAAAAAGACGGACGAAGGATGAAAGGAGAGAGGAGAGGAAGGATGATATTTTAAAATTAGTCCTCTCTATGTATGGCTCTAAATGCGGGAAGGTTTCGGAAGGTTCGGGGCATGTGCAGTCCAGCTGGGTCGTGGCCCCATGCGCGCCGGGTCCGAAAACCAGTCGAGAACCCACTTCCGGTCTCGCGCACTCTGTGCACCAGCACTCCGCCAGAGACACACGTAACCTCCTCCTCCTCCTCTTGCTGCTGCTGCTCTTCTTCTTTCACACGGCCACCGCAGCTACTTCTTTTCCTCCGGAGAGTACGGTTTCGATAGACTAAACCTCCGGCAGAGGACAGGTCGCTTCCGGTGCGGCTGCTCGTCTCCGCGGACAAATATTGCCCCTTTTTTTTTTTTCTGCTGATGCTGCGGTCCCGAGTCGTCGTCTGCTTCCCTCTTTTTACCGCCGATGCCCTTGCCGCTTCTGACAGATCGGAAACAACGCTTCCTCCTAAGAACTTGTTTCCCAGTGTTTACGTTGATTGACGTCGCAAATCGATTTTTATACGATAACTTCCGTTCGATGCAGCTGATATTGTCGTGAACCGAGGAAATTGGCTCGCATCTCGCTCTCTAATGAAATAAGGACGAAAGGTCTTTCTCTCGTAGCTCAGATCATTCTTTTTGCCATAGTCACGGCAAATTGGGATGTAGACAACATTGAATCAATAGTCGCAGCTGTCTCTCCGGCGTTTCCTCTTCGTATGGGTGTTTGTTCTCTCGACCCGTTTTCTTTCAGTCGCGTTTCGTTGCTCATTACCGCGACGCGACGCGTCCACGTGCACAAAGTGGTCGGTGCCGTTGTGTCATAAGCGTATAGGCGTACAGCGTGTACAGTATAGAGTACGTACAATAACGCCAGAACGAGGGAAAGAGAAGCGGCCGGAGGCGCTAGTGTTTCCTTCCTGTGTAACCGTAGCACCTAGCTTCCAGCAACACGTCACGGTAACACGAAACCCTCTGTGGACGAGGATATGGACGTATCCTATGCTAACCCGGGCCCTCTTCTCTCGCCTATTGAACTCTTCTACGCTAGCCGATACCTATACGTACGTATGTACGTCGACGAGGAACGCCGGAAATCCTTGATATCTCTTCAGATCTCACCCTCGTCATCAATCGCATTTTTCCTCTTCGCACGTTCGAATTTTCCAATTTACGTTGTAATTTGTACAATCTGTGATACTCTGATTTTCGACAATTTCCGTCGCGGTCATGGTTCTTGCGAGCGCGATAATCGTCGCACAATTTCGAGACACGGCATTCCCTCGTTAAGCCACACCGGGAAAACGGGCATGCAAATAACTGCAGGGCGGGGATGTTTATTGCTTCCGCATCCGGGGAAAGCTCGGCGATGGGTCGGATAAAGAATTAAATGCTGGATTCCCCCAAATTTAATTGCACGACGTGGAATCGGGTACGTTCGACTCCATTTCGCATGCACATAGTTGGAACAGGATCGACGATCAACTGGGATCCCGGCTTAAGTATAAAATGAAGTGGGTGCGCGCACGAGCGACATGCATGAGAGCGCCACGTATAGCTTCCGGTTCATTCTAATTACTAGCCAGACGCGCACAGGACTCCGGGAGGGAAATTAAAGCGGTCTCGCTCTTCTTACGACGACGACGACGACGCCTCGCCACGATCTTGAAACCGAAGGGACCCATAGTTATTACAATAAGTCATGAACTTTCCGACACTTTCTCGTTTTGTATCACGTTCCACCTGCGTTACCTCACGCCGAGTTTAGTGTAAAGAAAGGGCAACGAGTGCCACTTAAATTTTATTCGAGTCGTCAAGTCTGGTTTCACGGAACAACCTTCGAAACTTTTTAATTAAATATCTTCCGGTGTTCGGCGAACGAGCTTCCTAGTCTCACGAGGGACGCCTTCAGCTCGGGCTTCAGAAAAACTTCCGATCCCAGCAGTCGAAGCGGCTAATTGCGAAGGAAATCGAGCTTGGCTTCCTTTGTTTCGAGCGTGGTTGGAATTCTTACCGTTATTCCACAGATGTACCTGTTCAGCGCGGCGCATCCGCGACTAAAAAATGCATCTCTCTCCACGCATTCTATAATATACGGCGTTCGCGCGAACCTTTTTTTGTCTGTTCGAACACACCGTCGGGCCTCTTTTATTGCCGAAAACACATTGTGTATCGCCGCGCTTACAATATAATGCCCCCAACGCGCTGAAACGAGCCCTTTATTGCCGTTCGGATGCTGCTTCCTTTCTCAGGCCTACACCCTCCTCCATTCTTCTCTCTTTCGCTCCCAGCCCGCTCTCTTCTTCCTCTCGCACCGCGCTGTTTGCCGGGCTAAAGTTGAAGATACGAATGTCGGCAACTGCACCTGCAACGCGAATTATCCTCGGAATTGTTCCGTTCCGCTGAGACAAATCGAGTATGCCAACAGCCCGGGGAAAGAATACGTCAACGACGTGTCATATTATTTTCTATTTTCATTCTTCTAATTATTATTAATGGTACTATGGTACCGAAATATAAAATTAGTATCTTTACATATTTTTCACGTTTTATGTATGGACGATCGTAGTTATAATTTATATTTTTTAAATCTGCAGTCCAGGAAGATTACGTATAAAAACGAGACGATTGTTTGAGACGAATCGTCCGGTTTTCCTTTCGTTCATTGAACGTAGGCGTGAGGATGAGCCAGGGCCCGTTTGTGGTAACGCGGTTCGTTAAACGAAACAAGACGCGGCTAGATTTACGAGGGAGCGAGAAGTTGGTGAGTCTGCGGTGTACAGAGAGCAGAGCAGACCGTGAACGGGACCCGGGTGTAGCGAAGAAGAGAGGATAGGGCTTACGTCATCGTCGATTGTCAACCGCTCTCGGCCGCTTTTCCCTTTTGCTCTGACCGCGACACGGGGGACGCACCGCGTGTGTGTCTGCACGTGTGTTGAAACGCGGCGCACCTGCCCTCGAAATGCTCACGATAATGAGCCAGCGGAGTGAATAATTGGTCCGCGTGTTTTTCGAGCCGTGATAACGTCGAACGTGCTGCGACGTCGTTCCTAGAACAACAGTTCGCCGAATCGACGATTAACTTAAAAATTAGCATACGTTGCATCGGTTACCCGTGGGAATCTATACAGAGTTACAACTTTTATCTCCAACTCGAACCAATTTCTATAATGAATAGTACATTTTCAAATACCAATATCTAATATGAAATCGATGCAAGATTCTTGAAATTGGAAAACAGTTCATTCACGATACGTATCGGAGATAGGATGCTCTACTAGCTTAGATAAATAGACCGCAGTATATAAAATAGAGTAATACGCGATACCGCAAAGCGAATTCAATACTAAATGTCAATCGGTTGAGGCAAAGCTTCTCGGCTTACTATAATGCCACAACTCAATACGATCGTAATCGGAAGTAAGCCTCCGAGCAAATCGTATTAGCAACGTGCTCCATCGACTCCTCCCGTTGCGACTGCAGCAATTTGTTTCTGCTGCCGCGATAACGTTGACCAATGCAAACCAGCCGAAGGGGTTGATAGGCGCGATTCCCGTTTGATAGAGTTTTTTTTTCGAACGATAGAGACGAGGCGGAGGGCCTCGCGAGTAATGCATCTGGCTACCTGCCAGCTCGGGGCTATTCTTCGACGGCCGCTCGTTTCTGAATGAACAATAGAAAATGTCTGACTACTCCGCGGCGGCGCTCCGCGTTGCCGAGCCGCGTCGTTAATGAATACCTTGAATCGGTCTGGCCTCGAGTTCGTCGGGCGTTTTACAGGTGCACACGCAGCTAGCGTACACACACCCGTTCCTTTCTTCCTCCACTGGAGAAACGTACATTTCGCTGGTTGCTTAACTTATTGTTAACGCTTCGATCTCGCGGAACTCGATCATCGGATTGTGTCATACTCTCGTGTCGTGTCACCGTCGCGTATCCGCGTTGCATGCCGTTCGTGCCATTTTTAATCCCATTCATAAGCATTCTGCTATTGTGAACCGAACAAACTGAGTTAATAACAATTATCATTTGAAAGGCTCTTCTCAGATTTATGAGCACGAATATACTATAACACATCGCTCGTTTCTTCTACATTTTGCTCGTTTGATTCTAGTATAATAGGAGCCTCTCGGGAACGCGAGAGATCATGTCTGCACATTTGATAATGGTCGAAATGTTTGGTTATTAAATCGTGATCCCGGTGCGTTTCGTTGATTTGCAGGCATTAGAGTCGGAGGCTCGCGCGACCACGATCCAATCCGCGCATATACGCGAGCATGAATAATTCCGTTTTAATGAAACGATGTTTAATGCATGAGCAAAATCCGCAACACGTACACAGGAAACAATAGGGTGTTTCTCGTTAACGAAGCCCAGGAAATCAGTTCCTCGATACGTAACATTTTCAACGTAAACAGACCGCTTAAGAACCGTTTTTTCTTTCTCCTTCCTTTTATTCGTGCTTAAAAAGAGTCTTAACCCCTCGGCTAGGCCTCGATGGACTGCAGATTAAATAAAATATATATATATGGCATCGTATCAAAAGTGTGCTTTGAATAGAAATTTATTCTGTCATTATTATTTTGTCTTTTATGCTTCGTACATTTTTATATACGTTGCATTTAATTTTTTTTATGTCCGAGTAGAAGTTGCAGTCCGATCGTTGAATTCTCGCCCCGTCATCTAATCTAAAGTATGGCAATAGCGAAGGTCGATGAAAAATTCCCGAGCCGTGCGAATCGATACCGAAAAACGGGCAAGAACCGAGAGCAAAAGCGAAAAAGCTTAGCGGAGTCGATCGATTTTACACACGCGTCCATCTGGTTCGGTTTGGTCGTGGCGTGCGAACATCGGCGTTTTCAGAACTCGTAACAGCATCACCTGGGAAGATAGGCCTGGCGAAACTGCCTCTCCCTCAACTCCCGTTTCGCCGACAGCAAAACGTTACTTCCCTTCTGGGAAGAGAGGCCCCTGGCTGGGTATCTCCTGCTTAAGTATCGCCGGACACGCCATCGGCGAATCCTACGTCTCGCCCTTTTGTTTTTACGTCTTCCTTTTTCTCTTCGATCCCCTGCCAATTCTTTTTTTTTTTTCTTATCCACCTCGATAGGTGATCCTGTGTTTTATCGGTCGCCGATTACTTCTACTTTCTCGCCGGTCGACGCGGCGCTAATACAATTATTAAATCGGAGTGAGGACTTGTTTCGTGCATTCGCACTCGCGTACTTGATCGCGCGATCACGATTCAAAGGTATTTTAAGACCGAGTCATTCGTCGATGAGAAAAGACGTCGTTCTTTTCTCCGGCATCGATCTGCAGTTTCCGCTTGAGCAGAGTCAGTGGCTGGTGTTCCACGGTGCAAAAAGTAAAGAAAGATATCGGTGGTCTCGAAATTCAGCCGAGTTTCAAAAATAGACCCCCATCGATTGTCGGGGCCGGTCGCCGGGCGAACCGTTCATTAGGGGAGGCTCTCGGGAACCGAAACGGGGCGAAAGGGAAAAAATAAACGAGAGGATGAGCAGAAACACGGAGGCTGACCACTTAACTCTTCCTTACGCTACCGAGCAGAACGTAACCATACAGCACGCCCGATACTACTCGACCCATTTGCCCGGTGCCAGAGGCTCTCACACGCACGAAAATGGTAAACTGGTCCGACGGGCTGCTGCTGGTGCCTGCTTGGACCTTGTGCATCGTGAGACGGGGGCTTTTACGACGGGGCACCTGACCGGCAGGCAGGCCCGCCACGGGATAAACAAGGACGAACCTATATCTCTAATCTGGCCGGGCCCATTACGATAATACGTTTAGCGGGAAGTCTTAGAGCCTTACGCCATCACAAATAATGCTGAAAACGAGATCTGGAATCGTTTAAACCAGTCCCGAGATCTGATGGGAAGGATTAACATCCACTTCGTTTAAATCGAGTCGCACTCTTTACGTTCCTGATCTAGTTAATTGTCGACGCTTATCCAACGTTCATCTACTCGTTGTGTACTCGAGTCAGCGTATGTTTACATCGATCTCTATCAGATCCGAAACCTGTTGTTAATCTACGTGCGAACTTGTACACACCTAGTTGTCAAAATCGGCGCTTGTTTCATTCATGGTTGACGACAATTATCAGACGTCAATGAAGGCTTGGTCGTTTCTCACTGTCACTACTCTTTCTCTCTCCTTCTCTCTCTCTCGCTCTCTACGTTTGAAATCTTCATCGGGACACGAGTTCGAATGTTGGCTACGAGACTCGACGAGCGTTTGGTTTGTGCTCTTCTTCCTCCGGTCGCGAAGACAGGTAGAGGAAGGAGAGAAAACGTGGAAGAGAAGGAGTTGGCCATGTCGGCGGCGGCGGAGAAGGAAGAAGAGAAGAAAAGAAGAACGCCTCTTTCCCAGAGAGCCACAACGTGGTATACGCTTACTCTCTTTGTGCCGGATGCGTGCCGCCGGCGGAGTAGCAATAGCGGACGAACGTCCGGTCTGGCTTCTCTCTCCTTTAACCTCCGTCGCGGTCCCACTCGCTCGGAGGCCGATGCACTTCGATCGCATCATTGGGCGCAGCACCTAACGCCCCGCATTACTATGTACGCGCATACATATGTATGATACGTGGATTAGTACATGCCCTACTGATGGACATGCTTAATTACTTTTACGTGCCGACGTCACCTTTCTTCTGTTCGATATTCAGTTCGCTGGCAAACTGGATTCTATGCATATACAGAAAAATCGTATCTGCAGATTTGAATGCGTGCGATTTATAAATTAAATGTTGGCTTTGAAAATGGTGAAGGGGAATCTAAAATCGATTATCTTAATTCCTCTCTGATTTCATCTGTCCGGATTGATTTGGTTTGTACAATTGTTGTGTGAATGATGTTCGAGCATGTGCGACAATTGAGAATACTCTTAGGGGAAACAATGGCACCCTGGAACGTGTCGGAGTCAATGGGTGGTAAATTGAAATTGATTTCTACCGGGGAAACGGCCGAGTTAATTGTATCGTATCGGCATGGCTGAATCTGATGCTAACTGCGTCTAATTCAATTTTCGTCTATATTTCCCAATGAAAAGTTCAATCGGTAATTATTTACTATCCTACTTATTAATTGACTGAAGATTTTTATGCAACGCGTAACAATTGAAATATCTCAAATAATTTCTTTTGCAGCGTTCGTAAATTTTCTTAAAAGTGCATAAAGTCTACAGTCTACTTATGAGATTCATCATTGATTTCCCGATCTATAATCAATTTAATTGCTCTGATGCAGATCCAGATCAGTATAGAAGAAAAACTATAGCGAGAATGAAATTTGTGTGTTTCAGAGAAAGTACTGATACTGAGGCTGACCACGCAAAAGTGGCTGGACGTGGGGCCGGATTGGACCGTGGACGAGTACAGCAGCGCGCACGCGAAGATGGTCTACGAATACAGGGTGACGTGCGTCGCGCACTATTACGGGAAGGGTTGTGAGAATCTGTGCAGGCCAAGGGACGACAACTTCGGTCATTACAGTTGCAGCCCGACCGGGGAACGCGTCTGCCTCTCTGGATGGAAGGGCGACTACTGCAACTCCCGTGAGTGTCTCTTCCATTTATATATAAATCAAATTTTTATTGACATCGGACTGCGGGCTCTGTGCATTTATAGAAAAATCGATGCACAAAATGTAGTCCACGAAAATATAAAGAATATCAAAAGTTGATATAAAGAAATTTGCATGTAGAGTAGATTTTTCTTTAACGAACGTCACAAATGTTCTATTTTGCATGAAAGTTCGCAGTCTAATTATCATATACACGCGGTAACGTGCGTGCGTGCACTCCCACGTTTGCCATCGCGACTGCACCGCGCGTGACATCCCTCCTTTTGTAGGAATTCCGTGTATGAAATTACAGAGACGACGATCTCTCTGACGATGCACAAGTGTTCTCTCTCACTCTCTTTCTTTTTCTCTCTCCGTTCATCCCTTGCCCCGTGCGCCAATGTGTCTCGCGTTCTGACCACTAAGTAATTTATACTGTTCGCCGGTAACCCGAGTGGTCCTCAAATTTAGGACCTTTTTTTTTTCTTAGAGGTCGACGACGATGACACTCGCAACGCGATGGAAGTTGTTTAAAAATCCGCAATACTTTTTTTTTTATCAGAGATTTCTACGTCGAAGTGTCGAAGCTGATGCGTTTTACGTTTACGCAGCGATTTGTTAAAGGGGGATCGAGGAGTGCAGTAGACTATAATTCGTTTGAAAATAGTCGCGCTGATTCCGAGCAGAACCCAGTTCTCTCGGCGCTTATATAACATTCACTCCAGGACGTTAGTCCATCGCGACGGTAACACAACAGACCGTGTATATACGTAGTATATAGAGAGCGTTCCACTCTATTCTCGTTCGTAGCACGAAACTCGACAAACTCGACGAGTCCACGAAGGAGAGGCCCGGTGCAGTGTCGGGTCCGAGCGTGCAGCAGCTTCCCACGCTTTGCTCGCTCGCGCGTGTGTCAGAGAGAGAGTAGTCTCCCTTTCTGCTCCGTTCTGGTCCCGTCTGCTGCACCTCTTTCCACTTCTCTCTCAGCTGTACATATAACCGTGTCCGTCTACCCTTCTCTCTACGTGTACGTTCCCCCTCGTTCGTCTCCTGCATCCACGGCATCCTCTTTGTCGCTCGTTCCCCGCGTACCTGAACGTCTCAGGATTAATCTATACGTACGTGTACGTGTGCGTGCACACGCACACACCGATCAAATCGTCTCTGTGGCTCTACGTTCCTCGTGCACGTTAACGCTTGTGCGCGCATCAAACCTCGTGTGTGGCTCGTTCTTCGGACCCGGGCCTCGTCTCCTCTCGCGCAGGTGTGTACGTGTGTACGTTCGTACATACAGAGAGAGAGAGAGATCAGCCTCAAACGGGACGTATTCCGTACGTTCTTGATGCCTCTAGTTTACGACGAGCAGGTTACGCGATGCAGCTGGTGCAAGGACCCTCTCTCTGATCTTTGTGCCGGGCTTCGCTCCGTTGTTGAAAGTTCATCGCGTTTTTAACAGGTGCTCCTCCCGGGTTCTATTGTGCGTCCGTCTGCGATTTTCATAAGCCACACCGGACTTTCCGATTCGGAGAAATTTCAAAAAATTTACGAACAATGCAATTATTTATATGTATGTTCGTCTCGTATGAGAAATTGGCTTTTAACGCAGAAACCGCCGGTCTCAATTCTCCTTTGTTCGCGGGGATTATTTTGTCTTTTGACTAGACGAGCGAACGAGCGTTGGAAGGATGGATTTGAATGGAGTCCCGAGATTTCGCAAGGGTTCGCGCGGGCGGGAGGCAAACGCGCCTTTTCTCTCCCCCGACGATGGCATCCGAGATCGAGATCTCGTTTTACTTCCTTTGCCAGCGTGCCAAGTTATCGCATTCCCCGTCCGTGGCCAACATTCGAGGGAACTTGTCGCCACGGGAATGGCATTCGCCAATTTCGCCACTATTAGGCCCACTTAAATATTTTTATACTCCTATAACCCACTATTTCTCATTATAAACAATGGAATCGTCTGAATTCCGTCGACAATAGTCTTCCGTCGAGATTTAACGAATTTTCCGAAGAGAAATCGTGTACACATACCGCTGAGAGTTTATTTTCGTATCACGTCGAAGCATATAATCGGACTCGATGCGGTTTAGATCGGAGCTAACAAAGTCTTGTAACCCTTAAAGCTTGAAGAATGTCTGTAGAGGGAAACAAAGCATTTGAAAGTCGACCTTCTCCTAATTTACCGCGGCTCGTGACGATCCGCGATAAAGAGTAGCAAAGTGTTTCGTGTTCCCGTGGTCTCTCATCGTCGATCGGTCGTTGCACTCCGGTGTGACTCGAACACGGTACACCACAATATACGGAGCCGCTCGACAAACTTCCTCCGCGCATTGATTACTAATAGACTACTTACTCTTCATTTCGTGACATTCCCGAGCATTCGCGGAATCGCCGGTTCGTGCGTTGGATTTCACCACCGGACCCGCGTGTTCGTCCCTCC
Source organism: Ceratina japonica (assembly GCA_019453355.1). Classification (NCBI taxonomy): domain Eukaryota; kingdom Metazoa; phylum Arthropoda; class Insecta; order Hymenoptera; family Apidae; genus Ceratina; species Ceratina japonica. Next base: position 62,528 of record SMSR01004345.1, on the reverse strand, counting down.
GTCCGTCCCCCGCCCGCTCCCCGATTACGTTTTAAACTCTACAGCCACTTGTACCGTATCCTCCTATCATATCGCTGTCCCGTATCGTCGTCGGTATGGGTTCCATGTTCTTCGTTAGAAGTTTCAAAAGTTATGCAGGACGAGTCAATAACGATATTGTCGTTTAAAATAATATCGTCTAATGAAAAACAAATATAATAAATGATTATATTTATTGCTTATACCCGTTCGTAATGACGTACGCAACGGTGATGGTAGGACACAAGTGGATACGCGTTCAGGTCGTCGGCGACACGTTGCTGGGGTTTTTGCAGAAGCAGGGAACGATCGCAGGCCGATCTGTTCTCACGTGCGCACGACTAAGCGCACACCCACGCCACCGTTTCCAGGATTTTCGCCGCCTTCCTGTTCGTCGCACGCCTCCCGCGCCATTCCCGCCGCGATGAGAATGGCCCATTGTTGCGATTCGCTGCAAAACTTATCTCGCGTACCGTCTCGGACGCGTGCGAGCTCTATAGATTGAACGATTAAGTCAGTCGTAGGGACGACGATAGGCGTTGCCACTCGTGCTGGATATCTCCGATTGTTTCGCGCGATTCTCTTGCATCCGAGTACTAGACGTATACAGTAGCTCTTCTATCAAAGGAAATCTGTTTCCGTTCTATTTAACTTACGGTCTCTCGAGTTGACGAGCTGACGTTTTCAAGAATAATCGAGTTTGCGCGTTGAAAAAATTTCACCAAGATGGTACGTCGACTGAAGAGGAAAAAAATAGATGCCATTTGTCCTGGAGGGGTTTCTAGAATGGTCGTCCCAGTAAACGCGTGTACCGCGTACTGGCGGCTGTGTACTTAGAACGTTTGCTCAGCTGATCCGCTGTGTCAGTTCCATAAAAAAAGTTGTCCATCGCTGGACGAGGGAAGTAGAAAAATGTGTCGCCCCCCCGAGCCGCGTATATGTATAGTCAGTCAGTCAGTCGCCTTTTACACGCGACCGCGAACCCGTTATTTCGATAAACTTGAGGGGACAGAATCGTCACCTCAATTACTACCTGAAATTACAAAAAGATTTTCACAAACACGCGGACGCAATTTCCGAGGGCGAAGGGGTTGAACGCTACGGGGCACAGATACAAACGGTTAATCGTTGAATGGAGACACGCGATGAAAGAAAGGAGGTCCCGGGACAAAAAACCGTAGCCGGAGAGGGCGAGTTATAACGTTTAGTGTACCTGATGATCCTGCAGAGGGGTTAACGAGGCCGGGGG
>SMSR01004345.1:20742-59276 GCA_019453355.1 Ceratina japonica | reverse complement strand
ATACCGCTGAGAGTTTATTTTCGTATCACGTCGAAGCATATAATCGGACTCGATGCGGTTTAGATCGGAGCTAACAAAGTCTTGTAACCCTTAAAGCTTGAAGAATGTCTGTAGAGGGAAACAAAGCATTTGAAAGTCGACCTTCTCCTAATTTACCGCGGCTCGTGACGATCCGCGATAAAGAGTAGCAAAGTGTTTCGTGTTCCCGTGGTCTCTCATCGTCGATCGGTCGTTGCACTCCGGTGTGACTCGAACACGGTACACCACAATATACGGAGCCGCTCGACAAACTTCCTCCGCGCATTGATTACTAATAGACTACTTACTCTTCATTTCGTGACATTCCCGAGCATTCGCGGAATCGCCGGTTCGTGCGTTGGATTTCACCGACGGACCCGCGTGTTCGTCCCTCCGTCCGTCCCCCGCCCGCTCCCCGATTACGTTTTAAACTCTACAGCCACTTGTACCGTATCCTCCTATCATATCGCTGTCCCGTATCGTCGTCGGTATGGGTTCCATGTTCTTCGTTAGAAGTTTCAAAAGTTATGCAGGACGAGTCAATAACGATATTGTCGTTTAAAATAATATCGTCTAATGAAAAACAAATATAATAAATGATTATATTTATTGCTTATACCCGTTCGTAATGACGTACGCAACGGTGATGGTAGGACACAAGTGGATACGCGTTCAGGTCGTCGGCGACACGTTGCTGGGGTTTTTGCAGAAGCAGGGAACGATCGCAGGCCGATCTGTTCTCACGTGCGCACGACTAAGCGCACACCCACGCCACCGTTTCCAGGATTTTCGCCGCCTTCCTGTTCGTCGCACGCCTCCCGCGCCATTCCCGCCGCGATGAGAATGGCCCATTGTTGCGATTCGCTGCAAAACTTATCTCGCGTACCGTCTCGGACGCGTGCGAGCTCTATAGATTGAACGATTAAGTCAGTCGTAGGGACGACGATAGGCGTTGCCACTCGTGCTGGATATCTCCGATTGTTTCGCGCGATTCTCTTGCATCCGAGTACTAGACGTATACAGTAGCTCTTCTATCAAAGGAAATCTGTTTCCGTTCTATTTAACTTACGGTCTCTCGAGTTGACGAGCTGACGTTTTCAAGAATAATCGAGTTTGCGCGTTGAAAAAATTTCACCAAGATGGTACGTCGACTGAAGAGGAAAAAAATAGATGCCATTTGTCCTGGAGGGGTTTCTAGAATGGTCGTCCCAGTAAACGCGTGTACCGCGTACTGGCGGCTGTGTACTTAGAACGTTTGCTCAGCTGATCCGCTGTGTCAGTTCCATAAAAAAAGTTGTCCATCGCTGGACGAGGGAAGTAGAAAAATGTGTCGCCCCCCCGAGCCGCGTATATGTATAGTCAGTCAGTCAGTCGCCTTTTACACGCGACCGCGAACCCGTTATTTCGATAAACTTGAGGGGACAGAATCGTCACCTCAATTACTACCTGAAATTACAAAAAGATTTTCACAAACACGCGGACGCAATTTCCGAGGGCGAAGGGGTTGAACGCTACGGGGCACAGATACAAACGGTTAATCGTTGAATGGAGACACGCGATGAAAGAAAGGAGGTCCCGGGACAAAAAACCGTAGCCGGAGAGGGCGAGTTATAACGTTTAGTGTACCTGATGATCCTGCAGAGGGGTTAACGAGGCCGGGGGTAGTTAGTTGGGTAAGGGTAAGCTCGGGCAGACAGACGCGTTTTCGGGGGTGCCAGGGTGCGCGTTACGGACACACAGGGGTTGTTGCAGTGGCAGCTGCAACGCGGCCAGCCCGAACCGACCCGAAACCGACCGAGTGGGCCCTGACAGCTGCACGGAGAGGCCTCGGTGCTTTAACCAACAGCTGCATCGGCCTCGACGTTCACAGTCCACTTCCATTTCGAGCCCTCTCCCTGCCCCTCGTGGTCCCCGACACTTGCAGTTTTCCACCTTCTTCGCCGCTGCCGGCTCCTCGCCCGTTTTTTCTTTTCTTTTTACCAGCTGAGCTACCTGTGTCCCGGGGTATTCACTGATTTTTCGGGACATCGCGATTGTTTGGCGGGTAGAGCGCGTCAGGTAGAAATGGCGAGGGGAAACTAGGGGAAACGGTGTTCGATTGGGATTCATTGTCGGCGTTCTACGAAAGGTCAGGCACGGAACGACGCTGGCTTAACAGTCGACTCGTAGAAAAATCGATACGAACGTTGGCCGTGGGCTAGGAAATTCATTGGGAACAGTAGACCGGCTGTGTGGACATTTAAACGGAACAAGGGGATCGGCTTCGTTTGAATGCGTCTTTCCAGGATCGTGAAAAGTCGTAAAAGTTTTCAAGAGGGAGAATAGTTCGTTGCGTGACGCAGGTCGCGGATTCATCGATCCCTACAGCTGGTTGATCACCTGACCAATAATTTTAGTCTATTGTCAACGGGAATGACGAATGCGGGACGTTTAAATAGTTTACGGTGCTTTCTCCCGTTCCCTCGAACAGATCTACGATCGATCGAAATGGACTTCGCAATATCTTCGAACGGATCAGTTTTGCAATGATCTGGAACGATCTACGAATACTGTCATCATATTCTAGTTGCGATTAGCTGACGTCGTTCTTCCTTCTCCAAAGAATTACCACACGGCGACGGAGTAACGCGCTCGATCCAAGTTTAAACTCTCCGTCAGACGTTGCCGTAATCTCGACGTTTAATTCAGGAACATCGGTTTCCATCGAGGCCCGTCGTCTCCTTTCTTCTCCCTCTCCGCGTTTCGATTCTTCTTTTTTCGAGGGCCTCGGTGGAATCCGCGCGATTCGAGTATCCCGCGGGATCGGCCAGTCGAAGTCGAAACCCGTCCCTCGTGGTTCTCCACTCTATAAATACCATGCGCTCCTTAGCGCTTCGAGACTGGCGAGAAGCACCGTCAAAAGAGGAGCCGGCTTCGTGGGCCGTTGCGCTCGGTGCCAAGGTCACCAAGGCCCATGTCTACCCTTCCCACTCCTCCCTCCTATCCTCTCCTCTCCTTCGCGAGCTTACGGCGAAGGGTTCACCTTCTATCCGGATCCGAGAGAGTCACCTTCAATCCCTTCATTCAACAAGACACCGAGTCTCTTTCGCCGAGTCTTTTCTCAACTTTCTGACCTGTTTTCGAATTCCCATTATGAGTTCCGATTTCGTAAAATAATAATACAAACCGGAAAAACTCGATATTTCGTTTAGACAGACTTTTGCGTTCCGATCTATTATCCGATTTGATTTTGGAGANTCACCTTCTATCCGGATCCGAGAGAGTCACCTTCAATCCCTTCATTCAACAAGACACCGAGTCTCTTTCGCCGAGTCTTTTCTCAACTTTCTGACCTGTTTTCGAATTCCCATTATGAGTTCCGATTTCGTAAAATAATAATACAAACCGGAAAAACTCGATATTTCGTTTAGACAGACTTTTGCGTTCCGATCTATTATCCGATTTGATTTTGGAGACGCCGCACGAGGAATTTTAGTACCGATTCGAAAATACGTCGACCTCGAATGTTTCCGTTAACGAGATGCAGAAAGGGGCCCCGTCCTGATTTCAAGAGAACGTGCACACGTTTCTGAAAAGCCTCGTTGCGAAATCGAACGATCCAAGAACTTCGAGTACACAAAAAATGTACTGTTTGGTTTTCACGAGACGGCGCGGCGATTTAGAGTGATTAGAAGAAGACATCGCGGTAATAATTTTCGGTGAACAGCGGCATAGTAACGTAAGAGAGGATCGGTGGCTAGCGGCCAATACGAAACACTTTGGATATATTTGCGGACTGGACAAGCTGCCTCGACGCACGTGACACAATTTCATTACCCTTGTCGCGTCATGTGCCGTTACGCCGACGACGTTTCCCCTCGTTCAGACCCTTTTTTATTCTAATTCTCCGCAATCGACACGACTTGTTCAACTTGTTTCAATTTGTCATCGGTCGTCTCTAAAAATCGACTTCGTTGAAGCGGACGTCGAAACGAGTTTGGGAAACGTATCCAGTTGTCTTTTTTTTTTACGACGTTCACCCTCGAAGCGCGCGGTCGGGAAATGTTTTTCGTAACGAGATCAGAATTGACCAATTAGGAAGGGGTCGGTAGCGCATCTAATGCGATAAGATAATCTTCATACGTGACACAATTTTATCATCCTTGTGGAACGCGCTCGCGACCCACCGAGCACCTGGCGACGTATTGTTCGCCGCCGTGTGTACTTGTATGTAACGTACTACGTGCAGCTATGCAAGGAATCGTGCGGTCAGACTCCTTTCCCATCCAGGATTCCCGGAAAACGGGAGCGATTCCTGGTACATATGACATAAATTTTAATTAGACGATTCCCGGCCATCGGGTATTCGAGGTGTGAACGATCCTCGTTTTCGTGTCCATAAATCCCGTGCCGGGGGACGATTACAAAATACTAGGATCGTTACATCAGACGCCGATCCAATTACAATACTAGCGTATTCCTTCTCCTTTGACCACAACTTTTTTACGAATTACGTGCAATTCAGTAACGTTCGAATGAAGTGTACACGTGAAATTTTCCGAAGAAAGATAATCGTTCGTAATCGGATTGTGCTAGAGTAATTTGCCGCTACCGAGGTTATTGTAGCCCATCGAAAGCCGATCGATTTTCCGATCGAGTTCGGGGGCAATTTAATGATTCGATTAATGATGATACCGTGGATCCCTGTTGTACACGGATAGAGAAAGAGAGAGAGAGAGAGGAAAGTGAATTATCGAGTTCGTCCCGAGGTACCCGACTACCTATAGCACCGGAATGCACCGGGATGCATCGGGATGCATCGTATGGTTCGCTCGTGCAGTCGTGAGGGACGCGATCGACCTCTTGCGGAGAGTTGCCTTAACCTTTTCGATTTTTTCTTACTCGTTTCAGCCCGCTGCCTGCCCGGATGCGACGAGCAGCACGGACACTGCAATCGACCCGACGAATGCATGTGAGTATACGCACACACTATCGTCCAAACGTTTTCTTTCCTCCTCTTTTTCCTCTCCACGTTTCTTCTTTTTCTTCCTCTTCCTCCTCCGCCTCCCCCACCCCTCGTCGACCTTCTCTTCTTCTTTACTGATATTACATTCCTGACTCGATACCTGTACGCGGTGTATCATACTCGTAGCGCATTAATAACGACGCCTCGATAAACGAGCTTCCCGCGAAAGTCGATCGTTAATGAGTCTAACGCGATCGATGATCAACGCGTGTATTATTAATCGACTCACCGTGAGAAACTCTCATTTGTCTTGCCCGTTTCAATTTCCTAATAACGTAACCCACCGCCGCGGATCTGTATTCGTAAGAAGCTTAGAATTGAATATCGCATTCGCGTGTGTGCAACTATTCAGCGTAGATAAGCGCGGCCCACTCGTTCCTTGCAAAATTATATTTCATGCGGCGTATATACATTGTATCTCTCCTCTTCGTAAAAGCGCATATCTCTCGAATTTGCCGTAAAGCACCGAGAGAGAGAAAAAGGCATGCCTCAGAGTTACGCAACCGCTTTGGCTATTAGCATAGCTACCAGTTTTCCACGACCGGGTCGAGAGGCATTCGATTTTCTTTCACGATGATCGCGCGCTGATCATATGGAATATCATCGGCGGGTTCGCGTTTCCGGGTGCGCGCGATTCCCTCGTTCCCCTGGATCCGTCGATGATTTCATAGCCGGAGTTCTGTATATCCGCGGTCGTCGACGGGGTCGAAGTGGACGGTGAGGAATTCGAAGCAGTTGCCGACTCGTTTCCGTAACTGGTACCGAGCATCGATTCTCCCTATCAACGGAAGAGTTTTACCTCCTCCTACCGCCTATACCACCTATACTCTTTGTTCAACCCCGAAAAGTCGCGGCTAGTGTCGTTGAACCTTTCTAATTCCACTCGAAACGAGCCCGAGAGAAGTCCTCGGCTGCGAGGTCAGAGATCGGACCAGGAATTTCTGTATTTGTCGGGAATCCTGATCTATAAATACGCTCTCGGCATCCTTTTATCCTCGCCTCTGATTTTATTTGTACCACGGAAACAAGAGTTTCCGAACGCTTCAGACGTTCCATCGGCAAGTAACGCGAGATAAAAATGTTATTCTATGAATTTGCCGCGTTCGATCGTAATTCGTCAGAGAGCAATGCCGCGGCGGGGAGAGAAACGGAGAACAGAGAAATTCCGCGATAATTCCAATCCGTCTTCGCATGGGACTCGAATCTCGGTCCGCGGTTAACCCGAGGTTTAGAGTTAACTCGATCATCTAATTACTGCACGAGACCGGGGTTAATTGTCCCGTTAGCCGCAGCCATCAGTCCCCGGCAACGTTCCCTCGAGGTTCCTCCTCCGTTCGCGTTCCTCCGTTCCCTGCCTCCGTTCCTCCCCCGTCCCCTGTTTTCGCGATGGCATCATTTCTATCGCGAATCACGGAAAAAGAGCGATATCCTCGAAAATAGCTCGGGGCACCGGTCCAGACTTTCGAGGCGCGATGCGCCGGTGGCTCGCGGCTCTTTTAAACGTCCCAGACGACCCGCAATTTATGGCCATGCCATAGACCTCGTAAATAAACAACAGGAGGAGTCGCTTGAAAGAAACAGTTACAGCCAATAAATTATATGAATATCCTCCAAAATTCGTTTCGAGGTCTCATCGTATGATGGAACCTGTTGCAAGTTCTGTCTTCTCAAAATTGTTGAGAAATCCGTAACGGGCTTGCTTTAATTTCATTTCTTACATCTCCGCGTTCAGCTCGTAAAAATTTAACGACTCGCACTCAACGTTATCTAAATATATTCGTCACACAATTAATTTAAATAAATATATTCTTGCATTTTGACGATTAAATTGCTATTCGACTTTAAAGTTACTCCTCAGTGCAATATTAAATGATAGTTCTCACCGATTCGTTCTTCGATTTGATTTCGTTGAAACAGTGTGTCAAATTTCGTTTGCAAATCACGAGGGTCGATAGAGTTTCGAGTACAGAAATCGGAATCGTGCGGTCAGAAGTCGCGCGAAGGAAAGGCTAATCCGTTTTCTGGTTGCGTACGAAATAGTCGATATGATCGCTAAAAGCAATTGGCTTAGCGTACAGAGAGCCTCGTGGGATGTTGTTGGCCCCGTTCGTGATACATACGTGAGAGAATCGCGACTACATGGTGTCCCATTGAAATTTCGGAGTTCATCATGCGCGTTTATGGTATCTGAATACCAATGTAGATGCACGACGCACGTCCGCATCATTTTACCTTCGTTGCTGACACACATGACACATTGACGATCGGTTCTGTCGTAAAAGATACAAGAACTCCGTATTCACTTCTTCGACGATCCAGCAATTACTGGAGTTGCTGGTATCTCTCTACTTTTACTACGAATACCTCTACCGTCTCTTGGGCCGTCGAAACGGTTTTATTAACGAAGTGTTCTCGACGCGAAGACGGAAGGTTCGTAATAGAAATTGTAAGGAATTTCCAAATTCGTTAATTTCGAAACGTGCACGTCTACCCGGTAGAGTTCGGGTCCGTTTCATTCCGTCTTCCCCGTCTCGGTTCTCGGTTCTCCTCGGGTCTCTGCTCGTCTTTCTCCAGCGTGCCGCGGCTCTTTCGATTACGCTTCTCTCGTGTGTACACGAGTTTTAATGGTATAGTCATGCGACGTCTCTGCCTCTCTTTTCCCTTTACGTGGCCGACGTATAGCGAGCCGTGTATACGTGCATACAGAGAAAGAGAGAGGCGGACGGGTATTAGTGGGCAGAGCAAGGCGCGCGCACACACAGAGGATGGTAACCTTTCCTTGACCCGCATACTGAACGGCTGTGCCGAGGCTCGAACCGTGGGAACACAACTCGACGACTCGTCTCCCCACTCTCCTTCGAATTCTCTCTCTCTCTCTCTCCCCCCGTCCGTCTCTCCTCTCCGCTTGGGCTCTTCCTTCTCTACCCTTCGGTTTCCTCTCTCCCTTTCAACTGGTCTCTCCTGCCTCCTGCTCATTCTATTTGTTTCCTTCCCCCTCGTCCCCCACGTCTTTCTCCGTCTCTTTTTGCTCTCTCTCTCTATACGTGTGCGTATCATATCGACACACACACACACACACGGGACTATATACTCGCGCATACAGGCGCACGTATTTTTCTTGGGCCCCTTTCGTCCCTCGGCGGCGCTCGTTCTCGTTCTATCGTCCCGGCGAGGACGTCTTTGTCCTTCTTAACGCTGCGAAACCCCCTTCGACGTAATGGCCGACCACCATATCCTCCCGTGTCGCGGATCCAGCTCCTTTCTATACCTTCTTCTTCTTCTTCATCTCGCATCCTCCTCCCGAGCGCCGCCGCCGCCGCCGCCGCCGCCGCGGCCTTTAGCCACCTTCGCGGATCCCTTCTGTCGCGACGAGTTACTTTGCTCCACCGTTTTTTCCTTCCGTTCGTTTTTCATCCTCCTCCTCCTCCTCCCCCCCTTCCTTTCCTCTTTCTCGCGTTTTTCTAGTCCGTCGAAACGATCGGAGTAAAGTTCGCGATCGTGAAACTTCGCGTGGAGAGAGACCGGGTTCGGCAAGAATGCAGACAATATGGAAAGTCTCGTTTGAAAAGTCTTAAGGCGGAACGAGTAAAAACTTGTGAATTGCGTAGAACTTTTTTCTATCGGGATTCCGAGAAGTTCTTATAATTAGGTAGTCAAGTAGATCTGGGATCGGGATTCGATCGGCGGGACAGATGATGAACTCACGCTCCTCTGTTCTTCCTTGAAATTACTTCTCAGGAAGGATCGATTGGTATTTAACGATCGAAGTAATTAGAGTCCACTGCTCGTTACACCTCCGCCGCCTCTCTATGCGTATACGGCGTATCGGTACGCTGGTATACAGAGAGTCATCCGGTATATGAAACTCTGTTAGTTGAAAACGGTGATTCCGCCTCTATTTTATTGCGCGTCTTCTATCCACGTTCCCGTAATTTTTCATACGCGTTTAACGAGGTCTTTGACATTCGTCTNCCCCCCCTTCCTTTCCTCTTTCTCGCTTTTTTCTAGTCCGTCGAAACGATCGGAGTAAAGTTCGCGATCGTGAAACTTCGCGTGGAGAGAGACCGGGTTCGGCAAGAATGCAGACAATATGGAAAGTCTCGTTTGAAAAGTCTTAAGGCGGAACGAGTAAAAACTTGTGAATTGCGTAGAACTTTTTTCTACGGGATTCCGAGAATGTCTTATAATTAGGTAGTAAAGTAGATCTGGGATCGGGATTCGATCGGCGGGACAGATGATCAACTCACGCTCCTCTGTTCTTCCTTGAAATTACTTCTCATTCGATGGAAGGATCGATTGGTATTTAACGATCGAAGTAATTAGAGTCCACTGCTCGTTACACCTCCGCCGCCTCTGTATGCGTATACGGCGTATCGGTACGCTGGTATACAGAGAGTCATCCGGTATATGAATCTCTGTTAGTTGAAAACGGTGATTCCGCCTCTATTTTATTGCGCGTCTTCTATCCACGTTCCCGTAATTTTTCATACGCGTTTAACGAGGTCTTTGACATTCGTCTTCGGCTAATCTTCCACGGCGCCGAGTTATCCTATAATTTCGAGTGGAAGAATAAATTATAAAGTGGTAGATCGATTTAAAAGTTTATTAACTTATTCGCTGGCAACGTTTCTTTCATATTTCCCGTCGTCCGTTCCCTGTCATTATCGGCTTTGGGTACCATGTATTTTCGAATTGAAGAGTTTCTCCTGCGAGCGGCGCGGCGACGCGAAAGGAAAGCCTTCCGTGTTCCCGAGTACCACTTTCTCCCGACGGTCTTCCTCGTGGCAAACCGCGCGAAGAAAAGATATCGAGGTGGTCGCTAACAAGGAACATCTTTCCTCGGTTTCAGATGCCACAACGGGTGGAAGGGAGCGTACTGCGACCAGTGCCTGCGATACCCCGGCTGCCTTCACGGTAGCTGCCAGAAACCCTGGGAGTGTCTGTGCGACGAGGGCTGGGGCGGCCTCTTCTGTAACCAGGATCTGAACTACTGCACGAATCACAAACCCTGCCTGAACGGTGGCACCTGCTTCAACACCTTTAACGGGCAGGGCTTGTACACCTGCTCGTGCGCGCCCGGCTTCAACGGCACCAACTGCGAGAAGCCTCTCCTCGACTGCGACTCGAATCCCTGCCTGAACGGCGGCTCCTGCACGATGGAACCGCCCTACGGGAACTCGAGCCAATCTAGCGCGGTCGCGTCGAAGGACTCGTCCGCGAGGCAATCGCATTACCGTTGCACCTGTCCGCCAGGTTGGCGGGGCAAGCATTGCGAGATCACCTCGAGATCCTGTCGAGATTCACCCTGCCATCACGGGGGCATCTGCGAGGACGACTCCCTCCACGGTTACGTGTGCCGGTGTCAGCCCGGGTTCGCCGGGAACGACTGCGAGTCCCAGTTGGACCAGTGCTCGCCGAATCCCTGCTCGAACAGCGGCACCTGCAAGGACCTCGGGAACAGCTTCCAGTGCACGTGCCCGGCCGGTTACACCGGCGAACGCTGCGAGACGAACATCGACGACTGCCAGGACGATCCGTGCCTGAACGGCGGTACGTGCGTCGACCAGGTGAATCAGTTCCGTTGCCAGTGCGTGCCCGGGTACGTCGGCAGGCTGTGCCAGGACAAGGTCGACTACTGTTTGACGAAACCGTGCGCGAACGGCGGCCGATGCATATCCTGGACGAACGACTACCGATGCGCGTGCAACCCAGGTTTCACCGGGAAGGACTGCAGCGTGGACGTGGACGAATGCGTGAGCGCGCCGTGCAGGAACGGCGGCACGTGTCTGAATCGGGTGAACGGGTTCGCGTGTAAATGTTCGGAGGGTTGGCACGGCGGTACCTGCTCGGAGAAAGTCGGCGCCGTCCTGCCGACCGCGATAGCGGCCACGAACTCGCCGACGAACGCGGTCGCCGTTCCCGCCGTGCCGCCCTCCGGGGCCAGCTACTGGTCGGGAAATCTGTCGAGGCACGTGGCGTCCGCGTCCGCGGAACCGAGGAACGCGGGACTTACCACCGAACACGTGGTGGTGATAGCCACACTGTCGACGGCCGTGCCGGCGTTCGTTCTGGTCGCCGCCGTAGCCGTGATGTGCATGAAGAGGCGACAGAAGCGGGAACAGGCGAAGGCCGACGAAGAGGCCAGACTGCAGAACGAGAGGAACGCCGTGCACAGTAGTATGAGCAAACGCAGCGGTGGATTGATGAGCGGCGTCGGTGGCGGCGCCGGCGTTGGCTCGACCGGGAGCACAGGCGTCGGTATCGGGAACGTGGGCCTGTTGGGCGGCGGCGGCAGCGGAATGATAAGCGGGAACGGCGGCAGCGTGTGCACCCTGGGCGCCGGCGACGCGCACATGATCAAGAATACATGGACGGCGAACAAGAGCGTGAACAACGCGGCGTCGGCGAGACAGGACGACCTCGACTCGTCGTTTCAAACGGACGTCACGCTGGACAGCTCCTGCTCGGGTTACAAGCCGGAACCGGTGCTGCAGGACGGTCGGACGCGGACCACGAAACAACTGAACACGGAGGCGGCAGCGCACAGGGCGTCGCACTTGTTCCAAAAGGAGAAGGACTGTTTGTCGGGCCTCGGGCTGGGCATCGGGGTGATCGAGGCCTCGAAGAGGTCGTCGGTGTTCGCGGGCAACGCCGCGACGGACAGCTGTTGCGCGGAGGCGGCGTTGCTCAAGAGGCCGACCACGATCGCGGAAGGTGGTAGCGGTCCACCGGGAAGCGGAGGTGGTACCGAGTCTTCCGGCTGCGGAGTGTACGTTATAGACGATCACTACAGGCACGACGCGTCGCTCGCGGCGACGCTCGCGACGGAAGTGTAGTTCCACTCGCCACACCCGCCGAATGTTTGTTAATTATAAAAAAATATAGTGTAGAGGAGAGCCGCCGGCCAGACCTCGCGCGACGGACTCTGTGTAACTAACGAAAACGTACGGACATTCTTTTTTTTCCTGTGTGACCGAAGTACATGCTGTGCGCGTCTCCCCTCGTGCGCGAGTCTCGCGCCTCCGCAAAGGTGGATTCCCATTTGTCGGGTGTGTTTATTTTCGATCGTGTCCCGCGCGCGGTTTGCTCGTCGACCGACGAACCCACCTTCGGAAGAACTCTTGTTTCCCTCTGGATAACGTTCGTCGCGCACCATATTCCGCGTCCAACCACCGAGCTATGTCCACCCACCGCGAGAGGAAGAACACGCGTGCGTCTGTTCGCACGCAGCACGCACAGTCATCAGGAGCGTGCGGCCGCAACTTCTCCGTTATGGGCCAGCGCAGCGGTGAACGGGCGTGCGTTTTCTTCGCGATTCCTTTGTTTCTCTCCCTACTCGGGGCGATGCACGTCGCTCGTGAGAACCGGACTCTACCACGACGATGACGACGACTGCCGTGTTGTCATTGCCGCTAGCGAGAGGAGTTGATCCTCCGTTCCTCCAGACGTCGGTGACGTGTGGATCAGAGGAACGCGCCAGACAGAGAGATACAGCTCGCCTCTGCGTATGGTATTGTACAGAAGAAAACGATTTTTACCGAGGAACGACGACGAAGAAGAAGAAGAAGAAGATTAGAGGACGAAGAGGAAGAGAGAGACTCTGTCGGGAGCGCGGAGTCGTGCACCGGGGAACCGAGAACCGGGAATATTATTATAAATATTACACGAAAATGCTGTGGAGGCGGACGACGACGACGGATTGATCGAATCGTCGTTCGACCCGTTCTTAGGTATGAATATTATATATTATCAATACCCGATGCGGAAACTTTGTACAGAACTAATTTATTATTATTGTTATTTACTATTATCACTATTCGCTATTATTATTATTATTAATATTATTATTCTAATTATTATTATTATTAATATTATTCTCTATCGTATCGCATTATCATTGTTCGATTATCTTCGGATCCTTTTTTTTTTCTATTCTTTTTTTAATTGAGGAAATTTCTCTTTTTTCTATTCGAATCGTGTGACTAAAAGAAGACTCATTCGTTTTGTCTCTCTCCTGTTTCTCCGTGACATAATCAGAGTCGCGTTGTTCGAGGATACTTACTTTCGCGTATCGCCACCAACGCTTGTACATCGCGTAAACGTGTAAATGTAAATGTATTTTCGCGAGCGGTCGCAGCTCGCGTGCATCTCCCGGAATACATGTGCGTGTATAATTGTGTCGCGTGTGTCTTCGATAATAATATGTAACGTGTATATATAATATATATGTAAATGTACATCTCGTATGTGTGCGTACCGTTTGCTCGCGCGAGCAGCAGTCCTGTGAGGTGGAAGTGAGAGAGAGAGAGACAGAGGTTTACGGCGAGAGCGAGAGAGCGCGGAACAAGAACTTACAGCAGCGAGAAAACAGCGTTTGTATGTACCGTGCGTATATACATGTAATTGCGAACGAGACACAGTCTAACGACGAATTAGGATTCAAACGATGTAGCCCCTCCCCGAGATTTTTTCATTTTTCTCTCTCGTTTCGCTCGTCTTTTCGTTCGGATTTCTACGTGTAACCAGACACCGGTTCCTTTTTCCTTCCTCGTTTGGGGCGATGTCGGCCGGACCACCGAACGAGGCTTCCGAGGGGACAGCTTCCGGGTCGCTGCGAAGTAACGCTCCGTGTAACAGAAACGAGCTGCTCTGGCCATCCTGCAATCCGGGGCTTTCCTTCCCAATGGCAAACCCGGTTTGCCGGCTGGCCGAGTGCTGACACGTAAATGTCGGCCCTCTTGACTCGCTAACCATCTCTGTCAGCGTAACGAGCGACATCGAAGGAACGAAAATCGGAAGGTGCATATTTTCGAATTTCGTTCTTTTCTATCGGAGAGTTACCCGACCCGGAAGCCGTGACGATTCCACGATCGGAAACCCGACGGATGCCTCGGCCGCGTCGCCGATATCGTCCCCGATCATCGAAATTCTTGCACGAAAACCAGCCGTAAAGAACGAACAAACGAATCTCCGAGCATTGGTTTTGGTAAGAGCGATAGGGAAAGCTCGCGTCTCAAATTCTTCATTGGAACGTAATTTTTTTCTTTTTTTTTTTTACCCTTCAAATGTATTCTTGAGTGAAATTAGTAGTTTGTAATTAAATTAAATAGAACTTTTTTGGTGTTTTACGAAATATTTTCTAATGATTTTTCTATTAAGCTCTCCTTTGTTCCAGTTTATTTGAAATTATCCTTCATGTAATTCGTATGTCCTCCGACGGTGTGGCGCATCACAACTTGCAACAGTGAGACACTACTGGCGATATGTATAAATAGAGATAAATAAAGTGGATAAATAAATGAATATATAAATATATAGATAGAAGAGGAAATATATATAAAGTATATATATAAAAGTATATATATATATATATGTAAATGAGAGAAACCGGCGTCGTCGTTAGCGGCGTTCAGACGACGGAGCGGGGTATTCCATGTTTTCGTGATCGAAGTCCGCGAGAAATCAATACGCGATCAATTAAATCATAGTTCTCTCGAACCATTCTGTCAAAATTAATAACATGCACGTAATTAAATTTGTCGATCGAAATCGATTTAGGTTTTGCACGCCTCGTTCTGTGTTAAATGAAATTTTCGAAAAGGATTTCTCGCTTGCTTCGGCCGCGAACACGCGAACAAATGACGATTATGTGTTGTTATCGCACGGTTGATGAATAATTATTTATTTATATGGATGATGATGATAATGCTGAAACAAAAGCGATTAATAATGATGAGCGATACTGCTGATTCTAATGATAACAGATGGAATGATTGACGCATGCTACTTTTCTGTCCGAACTACGATCAATTAAAAACGCCGGTGGTGATAAAAAGGTAAAATACCGATAGAGAGTGGTGATCACGATTTAATAATTGTAGAAACGTACGTACGATGACGATGTAACGAACAAAGATTCGATGATGTTCCTGTTAATAAATAATAATGATAATTAAATAAACGAGGCGACTCTACCACAGAAGACACGCTAAGTCAGAGGTCGCATTTATTTTTATTTTTTTATTTTTTTCGCCAAATCTTGGGTCCTGCGTGGGCGAGGAATGGATTCGAAAGTAAAATATACCGTATATATATATATACACAAACATATATATATACAGTTCGTAAATCGGCGGGCGGAGAGCGGTGTTTTCGAAAATTGCGTGAGAAGGAAGAAAAAAAGAAAGGAAATGCGGTGTGTGCGCCGGCGCACAGCGTCGACTATGACGACGACGACGTGGATCCGTGGATTGATTGAGCGGCGATTAATCGATCGTTCGTTCACCGTCTCTAAGCGGCGCCAGCACTCGTCGACCCGTAATTAAACGAGAAGCACGTACGTATAAAACGATTATATTATATGGAATACAATGTGTAATAAAGCTGTTGTCATTTTTTGTACTTACACTTATTTCAAATTATTTTTCAACACTCGACGAGTTTTCTCACCGATACCAAAACTGTGTTGCCCCCTTCCCTCGTTCCCTTGCCGATTCGCACCGAAGTGACGTCCACAGTTTCAAACAATCATGTGATATTCAAATGAAATAGTTCACAAGATAACATAATTTCTTTTCGCTTGCCACTGACCTGTTTTCTCGTTTGATACCGTACAAATCCTGAATCAGATTCGTTCGTTCGTGTAAACGATTATCCTCTTCTTATTCACCGGATGAAGACAAGTGTAAAGATCCTAACATATAATTCTCCGTGTTTTCGTATAAAACAAATATACACACATTACGGAATCTGTGTATGTTATAAATTTTAAAAAGTAGGAATTAAGAAAATTTCGAGAAAGAAATCTGATTCATATTAAAAAAAGAGTTGGACTAAATGAATGAATTTCGACGCAAGAATAGAATGCAATGCGAAGAGGAAGCGCAGTACCGAGAAAAAGCGATGCAAGCCAAACCGAACCGTTCCAAGAGTTACGCAATGCACGGTGAATCCTTAAAGGACGAGAGGCTCGCCGTTTCCGCGGAGGGACTCCGCTTACGAACACAGGACACGGATGCATCGCGACAAAGTAGCCGCGAACGTGGCCCCGCTTGTGGGAAGATCGCGTCGCATCGCGAGGAAACGAGGAACGGAGAGCGCAAGAAAGAAAGAACTAAAGAAAGAATGAGGGAAAGAAAGAAAGAAGGATCCTCATGAGGAGGAAGTCGCATCTTCTCGGAATTACATCAGATTGCTCTGATAAGGGGACAACGATTTTATGTAACCCCGATCGGGGACGGTACGTGCGTATGCGCGCATTATACATATGGACACCGTCATACGGTACGGTTTTGCTTGCATTAGAATTCAGGGAATCGTCGCGCCGCGCGCCGCCGATCGCCGCCGCCGCCGGTTGGAATAAAATTGATTCGGCCGGCGTAAGAATCTCTATGGGAAAATGATAAGTGCTCGCACGCATGATCGGAATTTTACGATCGCTACATGTGTCAACGCGTTATCTCCACGCGTTGGAATTAGATAATCTCCTCGGTGCTTTCTCAGAATTTAGTTTCTTCTGGGCAACTCAGGTCGTTTAACTCTTAAATACTACGTGCGGTGAAATTGAAAACAAGATTGATTCGGAAATTAAATGTATTGAAATTAACTCATTAATCATTATACTCGCAAAATTTCAAGCCATTTACATAATTCTATGGTAAAACGCATAGAGCAGCCGGTTGCAATTTCTAATGGAACACCCTGTAGATGTGCATGCATGTTTTATCGTGAAACTCCTGCGATTTTATTATATGTTTCTTCTTCTGTATGTACGGAGTCGAGTTTGTCTATCAACGATCTCGTGTTCCAAATCGTGAATCGAAGCCGATCGGGAACTTTCGAACGATACTGTCACCGAGCAACGTTCGCTTCAATCGAATCCGATTTATGCACCGCGTGGCACTCTCTTTAGATCTTAATCAAGATAACAGATGATCTTCGTGCAATTCTTGCAAATGGTCATGTACTTTTCATTACGCAAATCAAGTATAAATCGGATCTTAAATGGAATCGGGAAAAAAGCATTCCATTAGGGATAGTTACGCGTATATTTCTACGAGACGTTAATTTAAAAATCTAGAATGATAAAATCTTCTATACTTAAAAAATAATAATGTTCATTTCGATATTTTGCACATTTTTGCTCGTTACTTGCACACTTTATATTTTCTGCGCATCAGATTTTTCTCCGAGGGCATAAAATCTACAATCTAGTTATGTCCCTTGTGCGGAAGACGATTCTCGTTTTTAAAAAGTCGAATTACAGTCGTCAATTTGTTGTTAATATCGGGAAATGCGTGGGTAAGAAGGCAGGTAGGTGGGTATTAGTCCGCGAGGGGCAGGAGAAAAAATTGCCGGGCAAAAATGTTAATTAACTAGAGGGGAAAGGTGGAAAAGAATAAGATGGGCTATCGGTGCGGGGGAAGGGAGAGAAGAGGCTACGAAGAATGCCACGGTGGAGTCGTAATGGGTTTGCTGCAGCAGCAGTCGCCGGAGCTGAAGCTGAAGGTAATAACCGGCGCGTATATAACGACACGACGCGATGAGTCGTAGGTAGCTTAGCCACGATGTTACTTCGACGACTTTCACGAGGTTCACCGGCTTCTGCTTATATTGTATACATATATGCACATATACCCGCGACGTCTATAATATCCTCTCCGAGGCTTCGCGATCGTCGACACATCTCCTGCACGATTCAAGCCGAATTCGTTGCATTCGACTGAACTACGAATTATCAAAATTATTATTACTCGAGACTGTGGATTTTTGTGCAAAATAGAATTGCTCGATCTTTCAATCTAGTCACTATACTTTAATTATTGACAGCATATTCGTTTCCACCCTGCCGCTTGCGCGAAATCGATACATAGAGATAATAATAGCCGGTAGGTAAAATCTAATAACCCGATCATAAATATTGATCAATGCTTTTTTATGAATACATATTCATATAACACGTCGAAGTAAATCAATAACGTAACGACGTGGAGTATAATTAATGCACGTAATACAAGGGTACATACCGTTTATCTATCTGCTCTATTACATTAATAATTATAATGTATTTCGACGGATTTTCTCACTACCCATAAAATCCTGATTGATCATACTTAAATCATCAAATTCGAAAGTTACATAATAAATTTAGAATTTTCCTCGTAGAGTTCCCATTTAATTATATTATCACTTGTTCATTTCCTTATGTACTTATTCATTTATAAGCTTAATTAATAGCAATATACTCAAGTTGGAATTCTGGTTAGGAGTAATTGTCCCAAGCTGTACATATGTACTTCTCTGGTTGAGTTTAGGAAAGAGGCAACCAGACGAAAGTTGCGTCGAACCGAATCGGAAGGGTTTCGGCGGTGCCCCCGGCGAAATCTGCCGCAATCGATCAGACAGATGCGATTGAACGCTCCGACGGTTTCGAAGCTACCGTCGATTAGACGTCACGCCGGTTTCTCACCTCGACGAATTCGGCGCCTACAGTCTGACCGTCGACGATCATCGGACTCGACGGATCGAGAAATTGTTTCCCATTCGTCAATATTTATGACCATTTTACGTGAACGACGTGCCGCGAATGGAAAACGACGTGCTCCACGCCTGCCACGTAGAAAAAGATCAATTTTCGTTATTCACACGAGCAAAACCGACGGCAGTCATATAAAGCATTTTCTCATGCCGATAGCGATCGCATGATTTTAGTAAGATTGTGAATTATACTAACAAATATGCCGTGCCGTTTCAGGTTTATCGAGAACCAATATGGAATGAGATGCGCGATGGAAGAACGGTTTCCTCGCAGATGCAGCGAGGAGAGACGCGTCGGAGTCCATACAGTTAAAAGGTACAAGTACGTGCATATAGCTCCGCATCCACGTAACTACGTATAAGCAGAGGAACGTGTGAGTAACGTGTACTCATCGACATCGTCTTTCGAGAGACTTTCACTTGCCCTCCGGTTCGGTGTACAGCGTGCAGGAGTTTACAGCCACGTGAGACGGCGTTAAGGATCTTCTTCCTTCTCCCTCCTCGTCCACTCTCCTTTTTCTGAGCTCGATCCGCCCCTTCCACCGACAGTTACAATACTATCGTCCAGAACTAGACTGCGGATACTTTATGCAAAATAAAATACGATATCAATCTCAGGAACGAGATCTGAATTCCCTTTCACTGCTCAAAAATATTTATGTGTATTTTCGAACATTTCTGTAAGTTCATGGATTCTTTGTTTTACATCCTCACTATTATAAAATAATAATAAACAATCAAAAAATAAGTACAGACGGTGTTTTCTTAAAATTGTGCAAGATGTCATAATAGTTATTTATATGTAGAAACTTGAAGGACGAGGGTGACAACTGTTGGAACGAGGCTGCGGCTGTCACCTAAATGTCAGGGGAACCTTGACGGGCAAAATCTCAGTCGGACTGGCCAAAAACATCAGAGACCGCTTCCGGCCGGTTCCCTTTCCAGGTGCGATCGCAACGTTGCACCTCGGTGCACCGAGTCAAACGAGACCTGTCCGAGGGAGGATGAGGAGGTGGAGGAGGAGGAGGAGGATGGCTCGGGCATCCTGGGACGCGACGCGACGCGATCGACGCGAGGAAGGGCAGTGCGGTGTTCCGGCGAAAAAAATTAATTGGGCGGATGTAATCCGATCGATTCCCACGATTCAACTATGCGCTCGCCTTTTATCCAGCGATGTAGGTACGCGTACGAATCGATCCGGCCCATTATCGTCGATAAACCGAGCCAGGAGCTGTGTAGGTATGATTCCCCGGCGCCGGTTCTTTTCAGAAAACGAGCTGCCCTATTACGTACATATTATGTACACCCACTCTGCTTTTCGACGGTTCGACATCCGCGGGAGCCTTGGGATTTTGTTGTTGGCCCCCAGATGATGGAATCTGGGCGCGGTTGTTGCGCCATTATCCTTTTTCACTCTCCTGATAATGCCGGGTTGCAACGCTGGTGTGCAACCTGGGATTCGGTATTTTATCCTTCGCGAAATTCTCTCCGCGTGAACGAAGATCGACAGTTAATGGTGGGACGTGAAATACGTCGATTTGCTTCGAATCTATCGCGCGACAGAAAGTTCGTACCATTCCGAATCTGAGTTTTGAATATCTTAAATATATATCGACTGGTTCCAACAGGAAATGCTATTTTTTATTTAAGAAACGAAAATGACAAAACGTTTCTTGTTCAGGAAATTCGTTCAAGCCGTCTGAAAGAAACTTAATGCACCGTTAATAGTATACATGCCACCCTCTCTTCACACACACATGAATCACACGCGCGTGAATCGCTTTCCTATTTCTAAACGTCGCGCCGCGTCAATTCGACCTCAATAACTCCAGCCACGCGAAACCCATTTAATGCAACCATTCATCGGTTCAGTTTTTTACTTCATCCCTTCCAAACGCACTACACCTACTACAAATATAACACATTGTTTTTTATTACACATGCTGTGTAAACCAAAGGATTCGTATAAAAAATGTAATAGTCAATAGATCGTAAAGTCGATTTGCTTAGAGTTTGTACCGTAAAGATCTCGGTTATTAATTAGTCGTATCGCGACACGCAGGACGCGTACAGAAAAAGCTAAACACACGTCGTACACCGTGTTCGCGTTAATTGATGCGACCCTTTGATTATCGCGCATTGGATAGATAATTAAAGAAGGAGAGAGGGAAACGCAATAAATACTGGTCTGCCGGCACGTACCGGCGGGAATACTCACGTGGCGCCAATACGAGGTTCGCGAGCTTAATTATAGTCGGCCGATTAGAATGCACCGCAGCGGGCAGGAATCGCGGCTGGAGAGGAGAGAAACCCCGCGCTTCTTGCTCCGCGACGGCACAAGTGCAACGGTGCGCCTTTCCTTTTGCAGTCCCCGCGCGCGGGGCCTGACTCCTATCGCCGCGATTACATTCGCCCAACCGTTTTACTCCTTACGCTCGCCTTTTTCTCCCCTTTTCCTACGCGGTGACGTTGAATCCCAATGCGAACGGATCGACATTGATCTCCTCCGCTGACGCGGAATGACTCATTTGAAAAATTGCTGTAATAGATCATCGGAGAACTATCGCCGGTTGACCAACAGACAGCCGTACGTACGTGTATAAATGTTACACGCGTTTATCTGATTCTGTTCTTTGCGCAACCAGATTCGAGTTATGGTTATATCTGTTTTTTCGTTAGTTACGCTGCCTTTCAACGAGATATTCCCCATTCTACGCGTCGCGTAGAAGGTTAACAATTATTTTCAATATTCATCGTTAGTAAAAATCGAGAAATACGAGAGAACGTTGTGGGCAAGAAATAAGTTGTCTCTCGCACTAAGCGTCGATCATTCCCGGGCTGGCTTTATGAAAATCGTTCACGCGGCCAAGTCTATACCGATATCGCGCTCGCAAAGTAACTGCACACTATTAATATCTACCGGCAAAGAGAGCCGCTGAAAATATTCAAGCGTTGCATTCGGACGGGGATAGGTTCGCGGTGGATCTAACGATAAGTGCGCCGCACACATACATACGCGCCCGTAGCTGTATTCTGTGTTCTAGTCGGTGCTCCTCGCCCCTCGTGTGTACTTACTCACGGAGAATGTTTGCACGACGACGCCGGAGATGAGAGAAGAGAGGAAAGGATGGAAGAAGATCCGTGCCACTCGGTCATTGGTGAACGTACCGCGCCGTACCGTCCCGTACCTTGCTTTTGCCGCGCTGCATCCTATCTCTTTGCAACATTTCATCCTCCATCTTCAGGATCTGTTCCTCGGATCTCGCCACCTCGTCCCCCTTCGCCCGTCGACTCGGTAATTAGACGACGATCGCCCAAGTTTAACGATAGAACGTGAACAAGATATCATGTATTGCATCAATCTGCATTGATCCCATTCGACGATCCTTATCAGAAATTCCTATCGATTTCCTTTATCGAAATTCGTTACACGATTTGCTTCTAATCTGTAACTCCATCGTTTCTTAAAATTGAATTAATCGCGAGTGAGTTCTCATTGTTTTTAAATGGAAATTATAACGATTATCTCATTGTTATTCTAAATTGGTTGATGAATGGAGCCTATTTAAGCCGATCATTTGTTGATCTATCTGGCAGATAATGAGAAAACAGGTGGTACCCTCGGGTGGTATAGTAACGCGTGTTCGAGATAACAACACTTGTTACACAGATCGAGCTACGATTTATTAAAACGTTTCCTGTTATCTCGCTCCCAACCGATTCCGATACAATACCATCGTCATTAGTTCAAGGATAAGTCCCGTTATTCGCATGAGCCATCTCTTATGGAAATTATCGAATCATTAAACGTTAGACGACAATAAACTTTACTCACGGTAATACGACGAAAATTGACAAAAAATGTGGCTGGATAGAAGAGTACAGCAAGTGTTATGCAACGAGTATGAGAGATGAAATTGGTGTGTAAAAACAACGGGTTTAGAAGGTGCGCACGCGGTTAGAAAACGCTGAAACGTATCCGCGACGAGGTTCGAAGCCGAACCGAGCGAAGCCCGCATTAGAGCCTGTTCGGGTACCGGTAAGGTCAAAGGATATCACCTGCATGCCCCGCGTACACGCATCCCCCTCCGCGAAAAATCCTCGAGCATCCGCTATACTTGACCTCTTGCAACAGTAATCTCCATGACAGTGTGCCATGCACGCCGCACGTCTGCCTGGCGCACCAGTAAAAAAAACGGAATGCTTAAAAATAATCTAAATTATACACCGCATGGGACACCGCACGCCAGCCGCGAATTACTGTACTTGGATCTACGTACGCGATTAACAATTTTCAACGACTCCGAACAGAGCGGAGAGTGTGTACGTGTGAAATGGAATTCATTTCCGATCGAGCCTCCCGACGTATCATTTGTATTATAATTAAAAAATCTGATTTTACTTACTTATTAAAGATAATGTCGTACACGTGATTATAAAATGTAAATACAGGGTGGTCCGGAATTCGTAGTACAACCGGGCAGGGGATGATTCTACGTTAAAAAATAGGAAAATATTTTGGTATAACATTTTTTCATTCGGCACTCCGATTTCGAGAAACTCGATTTTGAACTTTGAGAAATCTTAGTACGATTTAGTACAATTTGCTCGTGTATTTCCCTGCTGATTGTGTCTCTGTCCGGATCAGTGTTTACAAACATTGACAACCATGTAAAAGTCTTTACAAATTTTGGTTTACGAATCATTGTTTCTTAGACTACGCTATAGTTCGCTTCTTTTCATTTATCTTTGTTTGATAAATCGTACTAAGATTTCTCAAAGTTCAAAATCGATTTTCTCGAAATCGGAGTGCCGAATGAAAAAATGTTATACCAAAATATTTTTTAACGTAGAATTATCCCCTGCCCGGTTGTACTACGAATTCCAGACCACCCTGTATATTGCAATTATATACTTATTAGGCAACGTTGAGAATAAGCTTCTGCCCTATAAAACTTGACATGAGAACGCGAAGAAATGAATATGCATATAATATGTACAAGTTGGCAACTTAAAATTCAACAGGAAACTGTGTGTCAAGACAAAGTTGCTAGTGCAGTGTAAAGAGAAAAATGTGTAAATCGAGGACAGTATCAACATTTGATAAGATTCCTAGATAACGTTGAAGTAGTATGTGCGATATGAATTGCGTGACTAAAGAGGCTGGATAAAATTGAACGTAGGAGTCGGTCGATTAAATTGGTGGAAATTTTGTGGTAAAAGAAAAGTTGTGGGAGGAGTTGGGCAAAAATCGAATCGAAATTCTGGTTTGTAGGTACCGGTAGGGTCAAAGGATATCAACCGCGTGCGCGCACATCCTGCCGGCTGGAAAAGAACCATCGCCAAGGGGTCTCGGAGAGGTTGACCCCTGCCGGTAGTATCCTCTCCCCGTGTTCGTCCCTCCTCGCCCCGTCCCTTCCCATCGTCGGAACGTACTTGTGTATACATACGTACGCTCGGCTCGGCTTAGAATCTAGGTAAAGCCGACCGCAGCACGGCGCCGCATCGGTAGACCGTTAAGGTTCGATCACTTAAACGTACGACACGAAAGGGGAGGGAATGCAGGCGAAGGTGTAGGAGGAGGCCATTACCTCTCCACCACCTCCGCCGGCGAGTTCGCATACCTGGGTCTGCGTGCTGCTAAGAAGGTGTGCGACTCGTGTAAGTATCGAGAGCGGAGGGGCACCGCCAAATGTCAGGAAGAGAATAGACCGCGAGTGAGTGGAGATCGTCCCGAACACGAGAAGAATCGTTATTTCATACGTTACGTGGTACCGGAACCAGCCAACTTTCGTTCGAACTTGGTGAACGATGCGCCGACCGCTCTACAACGCGTAAGACCGAACGATTTCAAAATTACATTACTTCATCCTCTATCGATGATCCAATCAAAAAGTATTCGTCGACACTTTTGCCTCATGTTTTTATAGTATTCGACTATAATCTTCGTTTATCTAATATAAATATTAAGAAAATTAATACGCCGTGCCGTGAGTATAAATTTAACGCAACGTTCAATCAGAATTTAATAATAGTGATTTGTACAAGTATAATGAGAGGATGTAGATGGAGGATGATTAATAAATAGTCGGAAGGATGCAAAGAGAGGCTTGAGTTCGCGGGGAGTCGCGGAAATCAAACGGAATTCCACTCGCATTACGTTACGCCGCATTCTCCTAAGAACGGAGGCTCCTTCTACTTACTTTCTAATTACGTTGCGTCGGTTTCTCGTCCGTCGCGATGCGACGCGAACGAGCCGCGATAATACGGCCCGATGATTTTTTCGTAACACCAATTACCATTTCTGAACGCGAATTTCTCCCGGCGAATTTTTCCTGACGCTTAAATTGCGGATTTTACGGATTCATAGAAGGCTTTGATATGCAGACAGATATGAATAATCCATGCAATACGCAACAGCTGTAATTATCATTGAAGTGTTAAACAAATTTCATTTTTTAATTGACGTCGCGAAAGTTGTATTTTGTACGAAAATATCCTCCTCGTATGAAAATCCTATTGATGATGTCTTCGAAGAGATTTGCATTTCTAGCATAACAATCGATGCAGGTTCGCAGGGAGATTAGATGAATCAGTAATTGTGATGTAATCGTTTCAGTGGATGATAGGTGTGTAAATTAATTTGTCGCTCGATGGCTAGTGAGTCAGGCGAGCTTGTTCAATCCAATGTCATAACTTTAGATTGGATCGTTTAAAAAGAAATCAACAGTTTCCTCCGTCCGTGTCCATGTTTAAACGGAGACGTTTCTAGGAATACGATGATCGAGCCATAACTTTTCTCGACGCGTTCACACGCTTCGGATGCATTATGCCGCGTATAATTTTTTAGACCGCATGAACTTTTTATACGTGTTACGTACGATAAGTTTACCTCCGTGTTTTTTTAACAACGGGATTTGTAATTAGTATAGTAGATCATTTAAATGAAGAGATGGGCATAACAGATACTGTGGATTTTCATGCATTCGTAAGAGACGTAAGACGATCAGATATTTAATGACTGAAGGCAAGGTACATTTGAATTTCATTCCCTATCTCATATTTCCTGAAAGTTTTATCCCGCGTAAAAATCGGCGGTGTAATTATAAGCAACATTGATAGGAGCTGACTTGTTAGAAGAGGCTCGGTTTTACATAGGCTCCACGGTAGACTTGGCGTTTCAATCAATTAAAGTCGAGTCATTCCAATCATCTCCCTCGGAGCCGAGTACCGCCGGTAGCGGAGAAATTTCTATTATGTACACCGTTCCGGCGAACCAGCCTCGCCAATCCTCTGCCAATATATTTGTCGAACGCGAACGCCGTGCCATTGTGCCATTACTGTGTCGTAACACGCCGGCAAAACCGTTTTTACGAGCGAAATTGAGGAGGACAAAAGAGCGATGGTGGTTCGACCATAGAGAATCGGCGAACGTAGCCGGGAATTACGACTCCGCCGGTCGGGTGTTGCGGCACGTTCTCGTCGTCGTCGTCGTCGTCGTCGCCCACCTTGAAAACTTGGGAGTATGTGCGGACCGGAGAGAAAAGAGAGAACAGGAGAGCCTGTACGTGCACCCATGTCGCGCGCGCGTACCTAAGTATTCGTCGGCTCTCCTACGAATTAATCCTATTATAGCGGAAAGAGCCTCACCTTCGCGTCGGCCACATCATCGTCACCGGCGTCATCTGACATCGTCATCGATCCCACACTCCATTCCGCGTGCGAAGGCGAAGCCTTTTACGTAATGAACCGGAGGTTCCGTTTGTTTATGTAATCAGACTCCCCCTCCGTGGCCAGAAAAACGGTATTTTGCAATCGTTTCCTGAGATTCGCAAGAACAGTGCAATTTTCAGCTTCCAGTCCTTATAATTACCCACCGCTAACTGTGTGGCTAATCGAAAATGATCCGCGTGCGAAAGAACACGTGCCTCGGTAATTAAAAAAATTGTTCCATAAATCTGCTCGAAATATCTGTACGGATAAAATTAATTGAAAAATAGATTCTCTCAGCGTCGACAAATGCCATTGACAATTGTACTTCAGCCTTTGAGCGTTATATTTCATTTTGAAATGGTCCGCTCGCACGTTTAATTGCTTTTGAGTTACGATATTTCGCATCCAGGCGCACGTGTGTTACATCTGACTACGAGTGGACGATGGTGTCCTCGTAAATATCAATTGCAACGTTGGCAAATCGCGTTTACCATAAAGAGAACGCATCCAGTCGATGGTCGAACGAACGGGTTACAATCACCGCGAGCGCGAGCCACTGCAAACAAAAGAGAGATGGAAAAAAAAAAAGAACAGACAATACAGACGCGTAGTAAGTGACCGAGAGCGCGATTACTCGCGGGATTTCCTCCTGGGAGATTCGATCGTCTCAGGGACAATCGATAGTTTCCTAATCTCTCGGTATCGGACTTGTATATGCTCCGTTCTGTTCTGTCCCGCGGCTGCTTAGTCGAGTCGACGATGCGTAAAGACACGTCCTTCGAGGCTAATGACGACGATAATGGTATCGCGGCATGGCGGTAAAAATTCATCGTGGCAACGCGTGACACCGATTTCTGGAATTCGACGCGTTCGATCGCGGCGAGGGATCCACCTTCTCTAATCTAATCCAGCCGGGATTTTTCTAACCGTGGAACGCGATAATTAATGAATCGCCGATAGCGCGGTGCGTAGCGTGGAAAAGAATGCGATCTAAGTCCGCAGCGGGGTGATTCAGGGATCATGAACGGGGTCAGAGGATCATAATCAATTATAGCGTGACGTTTGCGCGAGATTCTATGCGTACATTTCAATTTCTCAATATTTCATGTTCTCATCGTTATTACTACACGATATTTTCAATGGTGATTTGCATTCGACAACAGATCGACCGATGTGTTCTCGGGCGAGAACGGTCGGAGCAGGAGCAGCAGACGCGTGCAATCGCTTCCAGTGTAGTAATCGGCGATGCGTGATCCGACCGGTGGCTATATTTTTTCCATCGCTAGGCCCATCCTCGGTCCTGAATTTAAACGCCGGAAACAGGAGCAACGTGTTGGGACCGTAATAGCTCGTCGGAACAGCGGCCCGGGGCTTCGACGGATCTGGCTAGGTCAAGGTTCCCATAAATCACTGGAACCGATCCCGAAAAACGGTTCACCGCTTTTTCAGCACGCGTCTCTGCACGTTCATGCAAATCTCTGCACTGATGCACGAATCTACGGTTCGGATATCTATAAAATCGGCATAGTCATATAGTATACAATAAAAAAATGATTGATTTGCCTTCCAAAAATTGTTCGGTAACACGGTATAAAATTTCGTGTCAGACGAAGGTCACTTCCACTAAAGAGCTCATTTAATAGACATATGGTTTGGCAGAAAATTACGAAGCGAGATTACTTAAAAAAATTCGTAAATCGTTAGGGAATCTGTTTGGTAGAGGCAACGATTCCTCCGCATACCGTAGCCAGGAGACAATATGAACATGTGCATGTCCATAACGCGCAATAAACATTCCTCGATAGTCGCGAGCCGTCGTAAATCAGAATTTTCTATAGATCGGTAACGAGGACTAGGAGACGTTTGGACATTACTACTTCCTCTTCCATTCCGTGAAACAGCAGCACGTGGTCCTCACGGCACGGAATCGATTCCGACTTGTCTACAGCGTGGTTCGCCTTAAAGACCATTTGAGAAATCGAAGGGAACATCTCGGACTGGATACCACATGGACATCTGGTAGAATCGTGCGTTTCCGCGTGTCTCGCATCCTCATGGACCAGTGGTGGACAAACTCCGCTCCTTTCCGACCGTTACTCACCGACAGTCATAAACCACCGTGTTTTACGACTAAAAGATGAGCGCAAAAAATGGCCAGTTTGATCCTTATCTTAAGTCTACACCATCCGGAATGCTAGAATGTATGCAAATGCCATTGCGATGGAAATTTATTGATTATGAGAGACGGAGTAGAGTTCGGATGCAGAATTAAGATGGTATCAACGAAATCTTTATCAAACCAATAATGCAAATTTTTTTTATATAAGCTTCTTGGTTTTTCTAAAGGAAAACCGGATCTTGTGATGGTGTCATATCCTCCTAGTGCATCCTTCTTACGTATCCTCATCATCCTGCATCATCTTTGCAGTGAGTCAACCGGAATCATGATTTAAAGCAAAATAGCTGATTGATTCCATTAAAAAATCTGATAAAAATGAATTGGTATGAGTGGCACCGAAATGGATAGGGGGCTTTTAATCGGCGTTATTGCGGAAGGTTGCGCACCTCTGGCCAGCCTCTGGCGAAGGTACAGCTCACGTGACCAGGTTAGGACAAGGATGACGTGGTCACAGGTTACTGCCGGAGGTTAGCGTCGAAGAGTCGTCGCGTCGCGTCGGCTCGGCTATTGGCAAATCGCGACTCCGAGGAGCCTAGCCGTCGGGGTTCGCGTTCCTCTTCGTGTGCTGCATGTCTGCCGGCGACGGCGAATAGAACGGGCCAAGCGGGGGTAGGCCGAGGAAAAAAAGACAGCAGATAGCGGATGCAGGACGGAGGAGAGAGGTGAACAAGTTTCACGCGACCACGAACCTTCGTATCGGTATGCATCCGATACGAAGCCCGAGGGAAGAAGAAGCCTCCCCTTCCCCCCGCCGGCTGTTTTAATTGCAAATTTTCTTCCCGGCCCGTTGCAAATTGCCCGACCATTAGAGTCGTGATCACGCGTTCTCGGAAAACATGTCTTTTTTTTTTAAACCTCGACGCTTCTTTCGAATCGAGATTTAATTTATCGACGACTCAGGGAATAAAATATCTTCGATCGCAGTCCAATTTTATCAATGGAATTACAGTTGCATCGACGACTGTGATAAATTTATGGGATTACACTTGAAATTTGCGATCTTTTATTACAATTTTAGATCACTGAGCTTTAATTGAATTGGATAAACTATAGATGCACAATCTGTCCGAGACACGAGGGTAAATTTGTATCTGCGGGATATCTCTCGGTTTCCTACGGATAACGCTGATTTGCATGTCATGTAAAATATCAATCAATTGCAATACAATTACACGTTCACTGCGCAAGAGTATACGGTGATTGGCAACCGACGTAGGACTGGTATTAAGCGTGTTCGCGTGTTGATTATCATCTCACGGTGAATCGCGGAAAAAAGTCCGCGGTCGGGTCCGAACGGTCGTAAAATTCCTGGCATAACTCTGTTCTTGCGTCATAAAGTTTTCTGCATCTTCGTCGCGCCGGTGCTTACGTACCTGCGACTGAATCCTGCCTCTTTACTAGTTACTTTCAAAGCTTATTACGCGGTCCCCGTCGTCGTCCCGTGGAAACGTGTCCGACACTATCATAATTGAAGTGCATTACTTCTTCTACACCGGAGAGAACCGTTTAGCCTCTCGAAACAAAGATTTCTTTAACCGAGCCTCTTTTTCACGTCTTCAGCTCGATGCACTTATTACGTAGAACATCCGTATTAAACCTGACGAAAGCGACGTATTTACTTAACTCTGTCACGTCGTTCACTCCATCATCGATATACCGCGAATTTTATTACGTAGAAAATGTAAAGAATGAAAGCGAAGTGCATATTATTGTTTAATGGACGAAATAAATTTCTTTCACTTTTACCATTGGCATCCCTTTTACATTAAAATTCTTACCCATCGAGCTAATACGCCCGAGAGCTATAAATAGGTGTCTGCTTTTACAAGTATCCTGTGGGTTGGACCGAGCAAATACGATGATCGTTTAGTACCAATTCGACAAGTTCATGGTTATGGCTTATGGTCGATTCCCGATGCCGAAGAAAGAAGCGGACAGGTACCTGAGTCCCGAAACGGTACCGGATGCGAGCACAGTGCTTGGATGACGTAAGCACTATGACTATCTACCCTCGTTATTAGAATTCTCGATTCGATACGTCGTTTTTTTACATTTGGTTTTATTATTTATACTGTCGTTAAAAATTCGTGAATATCCTGAGAAATACTGATTATTTCTCCATCAAGCGATCTACTTTGATAATCACGTACCGCGTGTAAAATGATATTAAAGGGATAGCGTTTCACGAGCGTAGCAGGTGATAAGTAGGTTGCTACCCCGTAAATTTATGTGAACCTCGTAAGCCACGTTCTTCCTCGTTATTAACAGCAGACACATGCAAGCGCGAGTCGCAGTGGCCCGAGCGTGATCGATCTATCGATCGGGAACTATTCGAAATCGGGTCTCGCTCTCGTTTCTTTCAACCCGGTATTCCCGCAGTATCGTTATCGATCACCTTGCCCAATTACATCGGTACTCGATAAGCGCGGCCCAGCCACAGATTTACACGACTTCGTTTTCTCCTGTTCGTATTGGTACGTATACGCGTTGATTTACAGCTTGCTTATTACGAATTAGTGTCGAGTCGAATTACATTAATTTACCGTCGGTGGCCAATAAGAACACACTGATTTTAATTACTATTTTACAATCGCTATCGCCGTTCATGCTTAATACCAGTTTTTTAATAGTACATAAGTATTCATTAAGCGTTGTTTAAGGATATTATATCCGAACGAGTGTCACAAATTAAATAAAATATCGACTTTGAGAAAGGTACCTCAAATTTTATTCAGTACCTAAAATTATAGTGATTGACCGTGAGCGAAAATCGAATAACGAGCCTGTCGTTTTGGTCGGGAGTTAAACAGGATTATATATTCCTGTTCTGCGGTGGATCGAGTTTCTCAGGACACACGGTACATGAATATGACTAACCTTTCAGCGCCGTTAGGTTCGTTCGGCTCGATGCGGCGTACATATTCGCCCGG
Organism: Ceratina japonica; assembly: GCA_019453355.1. NCBI lineage: Eukaryota > Metazoa > Arthropoda > Insecta > Hymenoptera > Apidae > Ceratina > Ceratina japonica. The sequence goes on along the minus strand of SMSR01004345.1, from coordinate 27,895 downwards.
ATCAATGGCGCTACCGCGGCACACGGAATCGCAGAAAACGGACACGGAAAAATCGCGGACGATTATTCCAGCGAGAGGATTCCAACGGGGTTCGTTGACTCCGGTGGGCCCCGTGGCCCCTTCCGGTAAACGTCTATCCTTCCTGAAAATGGCACTCGCGGTAACCGATGGAAAATGATTCGAGTGCGCGGCTCTTCACGCGGCGGTACAGGTCGCGTCGCGACTTCGAGCTACACGCGATTCCGCGCGGCAATAAAACCCGCGCGGGCATAATAAGAAATGCCAATTTAGAGGACGAGCTTTGCGAAAGGACCGGCGACCCGCTGCTTTTTAACGCGTTTTTTTCCCCCGCCCGAGCGTTGATTGGTTTTTTCATTACTCGGCTATATCTATCCGAGTTAATCTTCTTTCGTTTTTAATCCCCGCTTCGCGATAGCTGCGAACGTGAAGCGGTATGAAAACAAGATTTATACTACAATGTAAGAAATTTCGCTTAGCACCGAGACGTTAAAATGATTTTCTTTATCCTTTGTAATTTACGACTCTCTCGAATTTTCTTTTATGAGAGAATCTTCTATGTTATATTTCACTGCCAAGNGCGATTCCGCGCGGCAATAAAACCCGCGCGGGCATAATAAGAAATGCCAATTTAGAGGACGAGCTTTGCGAAAGGACCGGCGACCCGCTGCTTTTTAACGCGTTTTTTTCCCCCGCCCGAGCGTTGATTGGTTTTTTCATTACTCGGCTATATCTATCCGAGTTAATCTTCTTTCGTTTTTAATCCCCGCTTCGCGATAGCTGCGAATGTGAACCGGTATGAAAACAAGATTTATACTACAATGTAAGAAATTTCGCTTAGCACCGAGACGTTAAAATGATTTTCATTATCCTTTGTAATTTACGACTCTCTCGAATTTTCTTTTATGAGAGAATCTCCTATGTTATATTTCACTGCTAAACTTCGATGAATTTTAATTAAAAAAATTATTAAATTCGTAGATTGCTTTCGAAGTTCATCTCTTTTCTAATTAAAACGACAAAATATGCATTCAGCTCCTAGTATTCTGAAGAGTTTTATTCATCACTTTTATTTCTTCCATCCTATGCAATAGAATAAATTACGTGCACGTGAAAGAACATAAGAGGCCATTGAAAAATTAATTTGCAAAAGGTTTTCGAAGCGACTTAAGTTATGTAAAAGCTATTTCTCGTATATGGAGGATATAATTAGATGGCCTGTGTTAAACGGAGCACCTTGTACAATAGATCATTGATCACAGTATACAATAGTTGACCTAGGATTTTGCTATTTAACGGACGATCGTACGAGACAATCAGTCTTAATAAGAAAATCAAATCCCGGACCACCTTGTATAAGCATCTATTGTAAACCGTTAAAACCCACAATGGAATCGTTATCCTTAAGCCTATCGCGGGCTAAAACAAGACAAATTGTACAATTTATTCTGCCAGGTATGAAACGACAGGGAACGGTATGCGTGTACGTATCCAGGTATCGTAAAACCGGCGTAGGTGTATGCGGCGTATCGCGCACACTGCCGAGTAAAGATATTTCAATAGCGCAACCCAACAACGATACACGCAGAGAGCGCATCGTCGTCGTGTTGCCCACAGGCTTCGTTTGCCCCGACACAGAAACCTTTCTCTCTCATCTCGCCAGGAGCATCTATAATCCATAGCGCACCGTGTGCTCCCTCCGTTTCTCTGTTTTATTCGCGCCGAGTGCGTTAATTGATGCAACGCCGCGCAATGCCACGCCACGCGTTACTCACAATTACGCCCAATTCTCATTTTTCCAATTCCGTTTCACAATTGCCAGTCTGTGCATTTATAAAAATGTGCAGTCCGCGGAAATCATAAATGCAACGTGTCCAGGAAGTCACGGGCTAAACGGGTTGTTTAAACGATAACAGAAAATGTTTTATCGTAAATGGTTTGTTTCCAGTTAGAATACATGTAGCGTAAATGCAGATCCGATGAAAGCGGGTTTTCACCGGAGATCTCTACGATTTGTTTTGAAAATTTTATAGCTGTTTAATTGGCGCGGAAACGCGAATATTTAAGGAAGACGAGGCGTGAACATAGATAGAACGTGTAGCACAAAAATGTGGAGGACCGTGACACGTATCTATCAAACGGGCCCCGTGAAATTAGATTATATGGCTGAAACTGGTCTCATTAGCATCATTAACTCCGCGCGCCGTTGATCATTTAGCCGCATTATTCCGGCACCGAGCCGCGCCGCGCCGCATTAATTAAGCATATTCACGAATTTATTAGTTTTACTGGGTCGCGGCGTATGAACAATAAGCGTATCTTCTCGCATCTGCCGGCGTCTGCACATAACTGAACCGGCGGCCGGAGTTCATTAGAAAATCGCCGGTTTCTCCCCATTCATCGGCTATATACCCTATACCCCTTAGAACAAATCGCAACAATTGCTCATTTTTTTTTCAATCTCGCGATCTCATCAGGCCGGAGGATCTCTAAAATAATAATTGTCGCCTGCATGGAAATTGGTTCGTTAATACGCGATGCGTCGCGGGATATAATACGTCGGCGCGACCGGGCTCGGGAGTAATTAGCCGTTTGTTAATTAATTTCAACGTGGTAAGTCTTTTGGTAGGAGATATGATCAAAGCCAGACGCAATATATTGTAATAACGCGATATACTCTAACTGTAAAACAAATGAATAGGCAGCTGGCTGGGCCCGCGGTAATTAAACGTCCCGCGTTAATACAAGGGAAAGGATTTCACCTGATGGAAGGAATCAGTTTCAAACGGAGCTGTTGCCTTTATTACCGCTCTCACGGTCCCGTAAAAAGTTTCGGTACTCGCCTCGACAAAATAATTGATTTCCGCTGTTTCGTGGCGTTGCGCAACGATAAGAGAGCATGATTTGATTACTTATGGATAATCGGACGTGCAGCGTGGACCGTGCCGTTTTAAAATCGATTCGTACGACTTTCACTCATCGGTCTCATCGGTGAAACTTTTATTTAAACAATTGCTTCTCGCCGACTGAATCCGACTTCTTTCTCCGATCTCCGTTTCAATATAATCGAGTAAATCCTGCTGCAAATCTAATGTACATACCTGATGGATCAATAAAAAGTGTTAGACACAATTAGCTGACGTTTTTTATTAAAACACGTTATGTATTAAAACGTCTTTCTGCCAGGATTATAAATAAACTAATAACTTAATGGATAATTTAAAATGATATTTCTTACCGATTCTACATATTATAGTTTTATGATATATTATAATGTAATCATTTATCAGACGCGTGAGTCACTGCTTATGTCTGGAGCCAAAAGAAACAATTACCGAGCATTGCATATCGTTTTGAGGAACGGGTTACGGTAACTTTCGAGAGTACTTGACACAATAACGTGACAGAAATCGGTGCGACGTGTCGTGTTTTATGTCTTTTAAATCGGCCCACGGTCTTACCGTTTTTCCCCGCCTTTTTAAACCTTGTATTTAAAAAGACCGTGGGGAACGTGCTGCGTCTAATAACGGTGACTACTTTACTGTTGTGGAAATCCAGTGACCATGAAGAGGCAACGAGAGAACAGCATGCGTATCGATATTCAATTTAACATTGTGTTAAAATCGTCGACGTACGACATTGAATCCCGTTGCGTGCGATTGGACGTTCTGATCGATCGAGGATAAACTCTGCTGTTTTCGTTCTTCGAAGAATACTATTAATATTTGTTATTCTGTTCCTTAAAATTTGAGAACTTTTGGAAATCGCATTCGAATTTCTAGTGGGCGATGAGTCCGTCGTGCACGATAGACGTATAAAAAGAGGTATGCGTTTAATAACCGTGACGAGCAATATAACCGTATTCGACTTTTCCGCACGAAAGCAGACCCGTAGAAACCATCTGTGAGCGGAAATGTATTTTCTCTTTGTCGTCAATTCTTCGGGTGATGTCAATGTCATTTTATGCATAATTCCTTTTGCTATGTTCAACTATACACAATCTGCAGACATTTATTGACACCTATTTTAATATTGTAATAAACTAAAATTAATTCTAATCATTTGGTAATTCTTATTCTGCTTGTCAGTAATTAACATTTTATGAGTGCGCTTCATCAGTCAAGAGTTCGCAAACTTTTTGAAGGCAGAATTTTGCTAAGTACGGATTTGGACGTGTACGATGATAGATTTAGTTAGTTGTAAGTAAAAATTTGGACGACCGTGGGCTAGCAATTTCGAGAAAGAATCGGTTGTGTAATAAATTGGTCAGAATCCTGACGAAGAAGTTAACTACTCGTACAGGAGCCAACTCGAGCGTGCACCCATGCACGCTTCGTTTCGCTGAAATAATAACGAAGAGATGTTTCGAGCCCCGTCATGGCGTAACCGACAATTCCATTGCTCCTTTTCCCTCGTATCTTTACCGAAAATTATGAAAACGGTGTGCCAGTAACGTTGATGGCGTCTTCTCCGGTCTGTGCTCCCATAGATAAAGTTTTAATTTAATTACGAACGGTACCCTCGACACGTTTGCATACGTTTAGGTAACAACGAAACGCACGCCGATAAATAGAGTGTGGATTTGCGTTTATGAGAGGAATTAAAATCGTGGAAGATATAGGACGTTCACAGTATATACGTATACGTATAAAAGGAACGGCGGAGAACGTAATTGAATTCGAAAAGGTATTACGTAAATGCGTTAGATATCGTCCGGCTTAATCAGATGTAGAATTGGAGCTGAAACGTTTCCAGCATTACGTAGGAATTATCTACAACCATCATTATACAAAATAATACTCATTCAAAGTTCAATAAGCGTTCCACGTCGTGGATCATCTAATTACGCTTCCATTCGTTTCTATAAATTATATCAATCTAAATGCTTTAACAAAAAATAAATACAAATGGCTATTAATTATTTTATATTGTAATCATCTTTATTTTATATTATTGATTGAATTAATATGAAATCAAACACGCTTACAAAGCTAGAAGGAAGTAAAAGTAATGATTTTTTAATGGAAAAATAGTCATTTAAAAAACGTATCGTCAGTTCTAATATTAATTTTGGAATTTCATTTTCCTTTTCCTTTTCTTTCCATATTTTACTTGCCATCTTCTTTGATCTTTCAAGTGAACGTGCATAAAAGAGCACCTCATATCGCTGTATTTTTATTATCTAAATTTATTACCCCTCTTATCTACCATAGCAGAAACTGAAAAGATTCCTGCAATCGAATCATCGTTTTCCTTGGTTACTGATCGTCGATGTTGAATCATCAAACGATAAGCGATTTCTACTGTTTCAATGGAGGTAAATCACAGCGTGTGTCTATATCTTACACTGATATTACAGGCATCTTGTTTTACATCTGCAAAATGAACCGATTTTCGGATAGAATTAAAACTACTATAAATAATGGAATGAATACGCTTGGGTGTTTAAGAAAATTCATTTATTCATCACACGCGTACCGCGTTAATCGAACATCATTTGTGTTCGCACGCTTTACGCGCCGAAGTATAAAACCTCCGATTTATAATTTAAAAAACGATAGGAACAAGCATTGTGCTTAGTCGTCGATTTCTTAACAAATTGCTATCAAGGCACAGGACCGTTGAATGAAAACTAACCTTAACTAAGTGGTGTGTCCAGCACGTTGAAAAACATAGGCGCAGCGTTAAAACGTGGCTGTAATAACGAATTGCCGATGAGAGACCGGCACTAATTTAAAATACGTTCGTACCACGATCAGATCGGCCGAGAACAAAAAGTTTCAGTTCGCTGCTCCCGGATAATACTAATTATTCGACGTACATAAATAGCTATCGAGCGAAAATATTGTCTATTTTCATTAAATAACGTTACATATCGTTTGCCTCTCAGACTTGTGCGCGGCCGCGATCGATCCGCCTATTTGCGCGCGATTTCTTAGTAGCGAATCATTTCTTGAGGCAGCGCAGAGTTTTGTCAGGTACTTGTAGAATATATTGGAAGGAGTTTTCCCTGAGATGGTTGCCAGCGTTGTTGCCGGCCAAATTGTTGTCTTCATCCCTGACATCGATCTCCGTGTCCTCGAGATCGATGTGGAATTCGCGGTTACCCATTAACGTGGTCAGACACATGTTCTCCTCCTTTATCCTTGAACGTACTAACAGCTCCAGAGTGAACAGATGTTCATCGTGAGCCTCCGGTAAATAACGATGCATAAACTCTGCTAAACTGCAAAACACACGCACACGAAGGTTACACCGTGTATTTACCGTGCGTTTTCAGCGCGTACGAAAATAACTCGACGATTTAATTCGAGCGAGCGACCGTTTTTATTATTTGCCGTGGCACGTACCGTAGAAGGTATTCGACGTTGTGTCCGCTGGGGCCCGACGACTCGGCGATTTGCATGGCTATGTTATGAGGCGGCGCATCCCCGAGCCAGTGCTCGTTTTTACTGGTAGCGATGTAAATGATAACCGGGAAGTTTCTGGCACCCTCGCGGCTGTAGAACGTGCTAATGGTCGTCGCGTATCCTCCCAAAGTGCACTCGCGTTTTTCCAAGTAAGGCAACGCTGCGCCGTCTTGGACTTGGAACGCGCGCCCGTAAACAATGCTCTGTGGACAAAGAAAATACGTGCGCACACATTTTAATCGTGATACGAAATCACTCGACGTATGTATAGCACGGCAAGTAACAATGCAATTCAAACAAATTCGTGATCGAACGAGAATCGATAGAAATCTGTTCGGAATCGGTAGATCGTCGAGCGAAAGAAATAGAATTATTAGTTACCTCTTTCTCCTCGATTAACGTCGCCACTCGCCCCGGCTAGAACAGATAGAATAAGAAATTAATAAATAAAAGCTCGATATGATTCATCGATAGAGTAATGGAGGAAACAATAGACAGACAGAAGTGTCGAGACGCGAGAGTAATGCGTTGTAAATACGGGGCGTGAATACGGAGAAGAAAATTATGTGTTCCAAGTTCCAAAGATATCGGTTTCGACGAGCTGTAACTGGTTTCACGTTAATCGACAAGTTGTAATACGAGACCAAGAGAAATTCTTGTTTGATGGAACTTGTCTAGGCGACGTTGAGAAAGAACGTTATAACGCGACATAGTAATTACTTAGG
>SMSR01004345.1:0-19050 GCA_019453355.1 Ceratina japonica | reverse complement strand
GTTTAAGAAAATTCATTTATTCATCACACGCGTACGGCGTTAATCGAACATCATTTGTGTTCGCACGCTTTACGCGCGCAAGTATAAAACTTCCGATTTATAATTTAAAAAACGATAGGAACAAGCATTGTGCTTAGTTGTCGATTTCTTAACAAATTGCTATCAAGGCACAGGACCGTTGAATGAAAACTATCTATCCTAACTAAGTGGTGTGTCCAGCACGTTGAAAAACATAGGCGCAGCGTTAAAACGTGGCGGTAATAACGAATTGCCGATGAGAGACCGGCACTAATTTAAAATACGTTCGTACCACGATCAGATCGGCCGAGAACAAAAAGTTTCAGTTCGCTGCTCCCGGATAATACTAATTATTCGACGTACATAAATAGCTATCGAGCGAAAATATTGTCTATTTTCATTAAATAACGTTACATATCGTTTGCCTCTCAGACTTGTGCGCGGCCGCGATCGATCCGCCTATTTGCGCGCGATTTCTTAGTAGCGAATCATTTCTTGAGGCAGCGCAGAGTTTTGTCAGGTACTTGTAGAATATATTGGAAGGAGTTTTCCCTGAGATGGTTGCCAGCGTTGTTGCCGGCCAAATTGTTGTCTTCATCCCTGACATCGATCTCCGTGTCCTCGAGATCGATGTGGAATTCGCGGTTACCCATTAACGTGGTCAGACACATGTTCTCCTCCTTTATCCTTGAACGTACTAACAGCTCCAGAGTGAACAGATGTTCATCGTGAGCCTCCGGTAAATAACGATGCATAAACTCTGCTAAACTGCAAAACACACGCACACGAAGGTTACACCGTGTATTTACCGTGCGTTTTCAGCGCGTACGAAAATAACTCGACGATTTAATTCGAGCGAGCGACCGTTTTTATTATTTGCCGTGGCACGTACCGTAGAAGGTATTCGACGTTGTGTCCGCTGGGGCCCGACGACTCGGCGATTTGCATGGCTATGTTATGAGGCGGCGCATCCCCGAGCCAGTGCTCGTTTTTACTGGTAGCGATGTAAATGATAACCGGGAAGTTTCTGGCACCCTCGCGGCTGTAGAACGTGCTAATGGTCGTCGCGTATCCTCCCAAAGTGCACTCGCGTTTTTCCAAGTAAGGCAACGCTGCGCCGTCTTGGACTTGGAACGCGCGCCCGTAAACAATGCTCTGTGGACAAAGAAAATACGTGCGCACACATTTTAATCGTGATACGAAATCACTCGACGTATGTATAGCACGGCAAGTAACAATGCAATTCAAACAAATTCGTGATCGAACGAGAATCGATAGAAATCTGTTCGGAATCGGTAGATCGTCGAGCGAAAGAAATAGAATTATTAGTTACCTCTTTCTCCTCGATTAACGTCGCCACTCGCCCCGGCTAGAACAGATAGAATAAGAAATTAATAAATAAAAGCTCGATATGATTCATCGATAGAGTAATGGAGGAAACAATAGACAGACAGAAGTGTCGAGACGCGAGAGTAATGCGTTGTAAATACGGGGCGTGAATACGGAGAAGAAAATTATGTGTTCCAAGTTCCAAAGATATCGGTTTCGACGAGCTGTAACTGGTTTCACGTTAATCGACAAGTTGTAATACGAGACCAAGAGAAATTCTTGTTTGATGGAACTTGTCTAGGCGACGTTGAGAAAGAACGTTATAACGCGACATAGTAATTACTTAGGTGGACGAATGCGAATGCGACGCGAAGCGTCGCGGGGACGATTCTATGGTATCAATTGGGGAAATCAGAACGGATCGTTAGACGAAATTGTACCCGATTTTCATTGGTCTCAATAGAAGCATCCGTACTTTAAGCAAGCGCGACCCTCCGTTATCCGCCATTTAAGAATCATTTAAGAAATATGCGTTATCGTTTACTACGACCGTTATATCTTTTGTTCTTTGAACAGAACCCGTCAATGGACCTTTGTGTCTACGAGATGGAGAGATGCCAGAGCTTTGTGGAGATATTCACGTGGCGAATTCATGAACAAGAAAATTTCGCGATTATAAATAAACTAGCCATCTGCGCGTCGCGAGAAAAACTTGATGTTGTGCGGGTTGAACGGCAACCGATTCACCAACTCTCACAAAAATTTACCTATATCGTCTTCTGCTTATAGATTCTATTCTAGTACAAATAATAAAATGTTTCGAAACCTTGCAATGCTACTGCGCGTGTCGGGAACAATTACGAAATGTTCACTTCTTTACGACGCTTCGTAATGTACGAGGCTGATAATGTTTTTTGAAACAATGTCTGTTATCGTGGCCTTCAAATTTCCATTATATGTTTATGAGTTTCATAAGGCGAAACATCGAAGAAAAATAATTTACAAACACCTCGGGATACATAATGAGCGACGCGTGCTGGGCAATTCCGCCTACGTAATAATCACAATGTTTTCCACTTTCATTACTATTTTCCAGGAAGTAAATAGTTTGTCTACTTCGTATATCGTAAGAAGAATAAAACATTGTAACAAAATTAGCTATAGCCTGTAACAAAGCTTGGGTCGATTTTGCTTTTTTGAAATCCTTTCATATCTCACAATGTATTGATATATTATCAAAAATCAAACGTGAATTCGAAAATTGAAATGTTTCTGTATTTAATGATATTAATATTTAATCTTTATATCGCAAGTATTGATTTACACTTCTTTATAATCGAANCCCGTCAATGGACCTTTGTGTCTTCGAGATGGAGAGATGCCAAAGCTTTATATTCACGTGGCGAATTCATGAACAAGAAAATTTCGCGATTATAAATAAACTAACCATCTGCGCGTCGCGAGAAAAACTTGATGTTGTGCGGGTTGAACGGCAACCGATTCACCAACTCTCACAACAATTTACCTATATCGTCTTCTGCTTATAGATTCTCTTCTATTCTAGTACAAATAATAAAATGTTTCGAAACCTTGCAATGCTACCGCGCTTGTTGGGAACAATTACGAAATGTTCACTTCTTTACGACGCTTCGTAATGTACGAGGCTGATAATGTTTTTTGAAACAATGTCTGTTATCGTGGCCTTCAAATTTCCATTATATATTTATGAGTTTCATAAGGCGAAACGTCGAAGGAAAATAATTTACAAACACCTCGGGATACATAATGAGCGACGCGTGCGGGGCAATTCCGCCTACGTAATAATCACAACACTAAAACAAGTTCGTCAATGTTTTCCACTTTCATTACTATTTTCCAGGAAGTAAATAGTTTGTCTACTTCGTATGTCGTAAGAAGAATAAAACATTGTAACAAAATTAGCTATAGCCTGTAACAAAGCTTGGGTCGATTTTGCTTTTTTGAAATCCTTTCATATCTCACAATGTATTGATATATTATCAAAAATCAAACGTGAATTCGAAAATTGAAATGTTTCTGTATTTAATGATATTAATATTTAATCTTTATATCGCAAGTATTGATTTACACTTCTTTATAATCGAAACCGATAAGCATCTGTTGCAAGATGAATTTGCATAAAATAAAATACTACAATTTTTAACGATAGATTTTGAATAGTTACAACTTTGATAATATCGAATTATACGTGTTTTTATAATTTATAAAAATAACCGGAATTACTACGTCGTCTTGTACTTCTTCGAACTGAATAGAGATATCCAGAATTAGACGTTTACCTTTTCCGGTGTGCCCCGATGAGTTACGTTCCCTTGCCAAAATTTCCTACTAAATCCTTTGACGTATCCCACGGCGCTTTTTCTGTATTCAAAGCCTGGATTCCAACACAGAGATCCGTACCCGAATACCCAGAGAGCATTGTCGTTTTCGTTATTGTTTCTAGCTTCCATTTTAAAAAGCAGTCTAGAGAAAAGCGGCCGTGTGTCTATCGGTCGGACCTCGTGTCCGCTGATTAACTACTCCTACTGCGTGATTGAGATTACGCGTACATATCTGATCGAACTTCACGTGTCTTTGGCGACTATTGCATCTTCAGAGACGAATCTTGTAAAACAACTGTTTGGTACTCCGGTAGTTGTTCACTTATTCCTTCATCGTCACCGTTGTTTTGAAATGTTTAGCAGACATCGAAACAGGTATTCCGTCAACTTGACGTACGGACTGACGTATTCAACTGGTATTTCTGTTGGAGTTGGCCGATGCAAACAATTTCCGCCGTTCGTACGTAAGTCTGGGCCGTCGTTATCGCAAGATGAGGAATGAATAGATAAAGAGAAAAAATTAGCTTGTTAGCCGATAAGACCCACGAAGTCAATCTCTTTTTTTTTTATCTATTCCAACAGCCGTCAAACTGCACATGTAATATATCGTCGGTCCCAGAAACGCGTGGCACGTGGCTCGACTGTGGCCTTATACCGAACGGAGCGCTGTACTTTAAAAGCTCGACTATCAAAAAGCTCTTACTCCCACTACTGACATTGCGAACCGTTTTCTCCCACTTTCACATTGGGGATTTTGCGGCCGAGATTATTATCCTATTCACTCGTCTCGCGAACAATTTGTTCGATCACGTGCCAGGTTCCCGTTTTGTACTCCAATTGGCGGTTTGTCGATTTTCCGCGTGCCATTTTCAAATTGTACGGAGGTCAAATTTCATTTACACCGACCCCGGAACGCTCGGCCAGCTTTGTAACCTATGCCGATCTCTTTTCTTTCTCGGGTTAATTACCTGCGTGATCAGTTCCGGATGTTCACCGGGATCTTGGTCGATCGAAACTTTCTTCGTACAGCAAACGACGTGCGTGAAGTTCGACGGGTCTCGGGCGTGTCGCGATTCTGTTCAACTGTACTGATCGATACGATTTTTCTGTACGTATCATTGGAATTCTTGCGGTTTGAATTGACGACAGACATTGACGAATTTGAAAAGACCGAATTTGTACGTATGTCAGTATGCGGTGCACACAAACCGTGCGGGATCTCGTTCGGAACTGCCGGCTGTCGACGAGCGTCGGCGTCGGTCGGCTGGTCGGACGTGTACGCGTGTACCTCTGCTTTTAGAACGAGACGGAGCCAGTGCGCCGACGAGGGAAATTCTCTCGGAGAGAGCAGGAGAGACTATGGGACGAGGAGAGCGAGTGGGAGAAGAGATGAGACGAATGATGAAACACGAGGTGCGATTGACGCATGTGACATGAACTGATGCATGTCCAAATTATGTGATCGGAACTAACGGTATAGATGTGTGGCCATTATCTATTATCTTACGAATTACGTACACGCGATTAGCTTACTATTATGTAATCAGTAAGCTTCAAGTGTTCGAGCGTACGTCGATGTATTATTTGTATTAGTGATAGTTGTTCTCGAAGAATCTTACGTTGTTTATCGCATAATTAGGTATGGTGATGCTATGATTTTGCATTAATCTCGTCTTCTTAATAAATTCATCATCATTAAGAATATTTTTCTAAGAATAAATTTATCGCTCCTTTAAGATTAATCTCCAATAACATATTTCTTAATGATATTCGTTTTATTCTTATTAACACATACAGTACCGAGTTTTCTGAATTATAGGAATGAAGATCTATTCGCCATAAACGTGACTATTATCGAGATAAAAATAATTTTTATATCGCATTGCCATTTGGCCGCGGAAGTTCATAGCCATGGTTGATTGGATAATTAAAACATACGTCTTTTCATTCTCTGTATATATTATTAAATGTGAACAAACGTGAACAACATTTACAATGTATGTATAATCGGCCGAATAATAGTAGGATCGGTTAGAGCTTAAGTACACGACACGTTCAACTTGATTTGATTATCATACCGTCGCCCACTTCATCTCCTTCTTCTTCTCCCGAAATGTTAAATGAGGTTCCTCCTCAAAGTCTCAAGGATCGTTAATTACTTTTCAGGACTTGTTATTGCGCTAAATACATCTGCGATACAAATCACGTTAATGCTATTTGCTTTTGATTTCTTGTTCCTCACACAGATACGATTCGACCATCGCGACCAAGTATTCTGTATACATAAATACGTATGTGTGTTTAACACGTGCTACGCGTAACGAGATGTAAATATTTCGTTGTTCTTATTTATAATGTAATCGTTCGTCGCAACGGTAGAGTCCACGCTTACAAACCGCGATATCTCGTTAGAAAAACGATCGGAAACGACGAAAATTTGCGGGGGAAACGGTCCGCNTGTAATCGTTCGTCGCAACGGTAGAGTCCACGCTTACAAACCGCGATATCCCGTTAGAAAAACGATCGGAAACGACGAAAATTTGCGGGGGAAACGGTCCGGTCGCGAAGACCATGTTCGTCCAAATGCCGAAGAAACGTGTATGGTCAATTAATAATAAGTGTATTCAATCACAATCGATCAACTTATCAAATAAAATACTAACGCCTTACGAAATAATAATCAATGTACACGGCTCACTTAATTACATAATTACACAACGATAATTTACACTTAAAAGGTACTAAAGTCTGTCGAAAGGAAACAGCACGTTCGGGTCCCTTCTTTCCAACTTTGCTTTGCGTCTCGAGGAAAAGTTGCTTCAAAAAATCGACGATTACCAAAGTAATCGAGGTTCTATCTAAAAATATAAAATATTCTCCTTTGGTCGCCTTTAGGCCGTCACTTCGCTCGACGAACATTTGTCGTACATCGCGTCCAACACCTGCGTGAACTTCAGGTGCCTCTCTTCCGGCGCCACCGTGGCACCGCGACTTCCCCAAAGGAATTTTATGTGAAACTCCGTTCGGAACGCGTCTGACAGTAGCTCGTCGCTTCTCGACCCTTCCAAAACGATCTCCGCGTTCCTGCGGAACAGGGGAAGATTCTCGGACATTTTCCGAGCCGATTCCAAGTGGGACCAGACGATCGAGAGGCCACAATCGGGCGCAGAATTTTCCCACGGCGATAGGACCGCTGCCGTCAACCCTGACGGTGCCGCCGTTCCTGTCAATAGAAAATCAAGTTGCTCACCAATTTCCTTCAATACCGAACACTCACGTTCAACAATAAAATTTTCTAATTGATAAGAGAGTAGAAAATGACTCGTGAAACGTACCCAAAATATCTTCGGGCCCCCGTTCCCCGAGCAGAGCGATGGGTAGCAGATGAGGCAGAGTAGTGTTCGGTGCCTGAGGGTTCGTGCACTCGTTCATAGCCCTGAGCGTCGGTCTGAGCTTCGCCTCGAAGCTGAACGCCTCGTCGGTGTGTTTCTGCCTCAATAAATGCCATGTGTTCGCCAGCCTCTGTATCTGGGGCAAGCAGAGTCCGAGCATCACGCCGCAGAAGCCGTACAAATTGCCGAGGGCAGTCTTGGTGTCGATGGCAACCTTGATCCACTTGCTGATCGTAGCTGCCCTCTCGATGGCAGTGGCTCCGGCCAGTACAGTCACCGCGACGAGAAGCTTCAGGCACTCCGATCTCTCGATCAGATCCATTCTGGCTTGTCTACCGTGAGGCAAAGTAGCCAACTCGATGCCGCTGAGGCCGTTTCGATTCCCGATGCCGGGATGTAGGGCCAGTTCCAAGTCGATTTTGGTCAGGTGCGAGGCCAACACTCTCGGAGCGGAGTCGTGCAACATTCCCGAGACTCCTCTCAACGCCGTGGGATCCAGGGGCCTGTGTTCACCGGCTGGCAGTAAAAGAGTAGTGAACCCTTCGATGTCCAAGGCCGTGGTGATTTCCAAGGACGGCGCGGCGACTACCAGCTGCTCCTCCGCGGACAGTTCGTACTCGTTGCCGTTGTTCCCGTTAGTGCCGTCGTTGCTGGTGTTGTAATGGCTCCTGATCACGACCCCTTTTATCGGTGCAGACGAGGAGGGGTTACTGGCACCGCCAGAGTTGTTCGTTTCGAACTCGCTGTCGCCGGACCCATTCCCGCTGTCGCTCCCGCTGGCCTGGTAGCCCTGATGATGATGATGGGGATGAGGATGATGGTGGTGATGGTGATGGTGATGATGATGATGATGACCGTGCTGCTGGTAATTAGGAGCGTACGGTACCCTGGGTGGTTTCGGTGGCGCCGTGGCATGTGAGTTTTGATGATTCAAGCTCGACGGTAGAATCGACTGTTGCTGTTGCTGGAGAGCTGGGTCGGAGATCACCCTGGTGATCTTTTGACGTCCAAGGGACAAGGAACACGACGGTGGCTGACTCTGAATAGGCGGGACTCGTGGCAGCGTGCTCGACTGAACCGGCACGTGCGTCGTTGTCGTCTGTTGATTAGACGTTTGCCGAGCGTCGTGCTGGTCCGTGGGTGGATGCTGGGCGGTCAGCGAGTGGCTCCGTTGTTGTTTCCGAGGTAGACGAGGAGGAGACCCGGTTGACAACGAGGAGGACGAGGGACTGGAGCAGTGCTGGTTGCCGGCCGGCACGTGGGTCAAAGGGACGCACCGTGGTTTAGGTGTGATTATGCGCGCACCGCTCGCCTGGCTTATCGGACGACCGCTGCCCACGTAGAACGTTATCAGATCTGCTACCGTGTCGAATGCCTCGTCTTCGAACTGGTACTGGGCTCTTTCGTATACTGTTTCCGGTTGGATCACTACCTGTACGGAGAAACATTTTAAATATGACGCTTTTTGTATTCCGCAGAAGTTCATACGTCTTTTTCGCGAACTATTTCACTCTTAGTTTTTATAATATAATTTTCTTGGCAAGTAAATCGGGAGGCTTAGCAAAATTTACCCTGTTGATAACGAAATGGAGAGGCTGTCCCTTCCATCGAACCGTGAGGACGTAGTTTCCGGGTTGAGAGGCGCAGTCTCGTACCAGGAAATCGCCATCGTTTGGCACTTCCGTTTCGGCACCCTTTCTACCACCGCGGAGGGTGCTACCATGGTACCAGGCGTGCGATCTCAAATCTCTGGGGTCCAGGAGTCGGAGTTCCCGCTCCAGAAGTTTGCGCGTCGACTCTTCTGGTGGCTCCTAGCAGACAGACGAAAATTCGAATTTCAAATCACGAATTCCAAATATTTTGGGTCGACACGTACTCGAGAGATTCAAATTTTAAAACCGCCCTGGAAATTAGCATTTTTCAAATATTAAAATAAACAAATACATAGTAACAAAGCATTAATTTTCATTATGTTTAAAAAATGACTGCGAGAATTATTAGAATCAATTTTCTAAATTATAGTTATCTAAGTTTTTGGATTATAATTTTAGTAGGATATAATAGAATGAGCGTAAAAGAATTCTACCATAATTTCCAGTGAGTTTTCGCCTAAGGCATTCGGGTGAATCAATGAAGAAGTGGCTCGACTGTGCAGCGACCGCAAGATTGGCTTAACAAGTACAGCCTTGAGTAAGTACTCGTTCTATAAAGGGATCAACGAAGTCGTCGTTCATGTGTACAAACTTATCAGCGGCGCGGCGTGTCACGTGTTAAAAGTTGGATCATCAAGACGCTAGTATAAACGAGTCAATTATCAAATTCTTTTGATGAGTCAATCAATTATTATTACGCCGCATCTCACTGTCTCGAGTGAAATCAATTTTTACCTTAACATTTCGTCGCGAATCGAAGAAAATCTGCTGTTAAATGTGCTTCGAATAATATACATGGTCTGTTTGTCATGTGAATGTCAGTTAGGAATACCATAAATTTGCATAGTACACGTTAAATGGTACATCGAAGATGAATATCAAGCGGTATGTCAAACTGAGACAAAGAAGATTCTCTCTCGACGTATGAATAATTTAAAGTATATCGTGCGGCGGTGGAATTCTTTGACCAATCAAAGGTCTTGGGCACTATTGCTGACCACTATCACCAAATCACGTTCCCAGAAGTCCAGAAAATTCGTCGAAACAAACTGCGGTCACTCACCATTGGTAGATTCGAGTAGTCGTTGCTGTCAACCCTTTTCGCAGCGGATTCGCACGCGTCGCAGTCCACCCTCCTGTTCACTACGACCACCTCGTCCTCCTTCGTCTCCTCGTTCTTTACTTCCGACGACCTGCGTCGAAAAAACGTAGTTTACACCCGCGGATCGCTTACATCTCGCCCCGTCCGTTCTCTTCCACCCCTTTCTGCCTCGACTCCTACCACCCTTTCCCTTTTCTAAACGTTGTCAAACGATACTGTTCGATGAACGCGATCGCGTAACGGGTTTCGTTTCGAAAGTCGAAAAGAAATCGGTGAGAAGAGATAGGGTTTGGCCACACGGCTCTCGGGCCGAGCGCGCGCACCCCACTGAACTATGTGCGTGGAAAGTCAGGACGCGGGCAGGGCCGTATATTTGGAGAACCGTACAAGGGTCGATCCCTCTCGGCACATATTAATAGAACCCACGGTTATTGCTCTCTCTCGCCAAGGAAAATATTACCCCCTCCTATCCCCATCTCGCAGACGTTGAAATCTCGTTTAGCCGGAAAACTGCTATGATGTCACTCGTTGCTCGTTTTCCTCAGACTCCGTGCAGCTCCTCATACGACTCGGTGAACCAATTGCGTTATATTCTGATTACGTCGTTTTTATCACTTTTCACTGTTTCTATAATCATGTTCCTCTTCGAGATCGAACGAATCTATGCTCGGAATTTCACACGTACTAAATACGTCACTGCATGGCGGGCCCGTTGGTCTCTCGTCTCGTTCTCACCCACGCACGCCGGCGTTTTCTTCATTTCTCGAGTGGGCTTTCAACGTCGGCGAGTTGACATCGGTTCGATTGACGGAGAGCCGGCTCGCCTTGCAGCGAGAGATTTTCTCACGATTTTTTCGAACGGATTTCGGGTCGGAAATTCGCCGCGTGGTCTAGCCTATAGTCGATACACGCGGAAGTTTATTGATCTGTTTGAGAGAAGAGGGTGTTGCATATAAGGGGTGCCGCGCCTGCGTCGAAAACGGACGTTCGATAAAGTGTAATAAAACGCATCTGTGCATTTGTTTCGGCTCCTGTTCGACGGGGGAAAGAATGCTGGTTGTTTAGGAAACTCGTGATAGACGACGGTCCGAATATAATCGACGGAGTGTTTCAATTTTACGCACGAAGTCCATACAACGAGTATAAGTAATTGTTTTTAATATAAAAACTAATATTCTTTAGCAAATAACAATTTTTTGTAATGATACATTAATCCCACTTATAAAAAGAGATTTCGTCATTACTCCAGTGGTTCGCCCTAAAAGCGTCAGCTGGCATTTAATTATACGCGATGTAACATGTGGGCACAGCCTTCCGAACGCAAATACTGCTCCCATATTTTCCCCTAATCTGTTATAGTTGTTTTTTTAACACTTCAATCCTGCAACCGGTCGTAATTTTGTTTCGAATGTACTTCGTATCACGCTATGTACATGTGCATTAAATATTTGATAGTCTTCCGCGAACTCGACGATAAGAATCGATGGATCAACGTTTCACAATAAAATATCAATTCCAAAATGCAGCTCATATTAATTTCTACTCGTTCTACGGTGTAATTAATAATTTTCGTGGAACATCTGGCTCGAGCGTATCTCCTAATTTCTCGCGCCGGTGTGAAATTTCATTTCACTGCTGGCTGCACCGCGACATTTACAAATAGAAGCGGAGGACGCAGATGCAAGAGGAGGCTCGGTTCGCAGAAGTTCTGCGTGTCTTATCGTCTCGCCGCTCTTAAATGTCGACGCGACAAAATTTCACGCTGTTATCTCGCGAATTCGCTCGCGTACGTGTCGCTCCGAGCTACTCTGCACCGGGTTTTATCGATAATCCTATCCTCGTGCATTCGAGGTAACTCGCGGTGGGTCTGACAGTCACTGATCGTTAGAAATCATCAGTGATCATCGTTACCGTGAACAAAAACCTATTCCTGGCCGCTAATATTTCTCGCGTCGCATCTTTCTAATAATGAATCTAATTAGAAAGGAGCAACTTGTCTAGAATGACAAATGGTAAAAATCATGGTACGATAAGAGGAACTAATTTTAAGATATAAATAGAACCGATAGGAAAATTGCTACTGTATCGTATAAATCAATTAAGCTTATCATAGACATTATCCTAACGGATCAATTTCTCCTGTCGACACACCGTGAAACGAATCGGTGCTTTACACTCGGTTAACCACGGTCGCGATTTACACGGCTCTCTTCCAGCTTCCTCGATTCGTGGAAACACGAACGTATTTACGGCCAGCGTTCTTATCTCGGCGGTCGATGTCCGGATAAATCTCGACACGAAGCGCGACAACGATCGGCCGACGAGTGGACACTCGAAAAGGGATTACGAAACCAGCCGATGAGTATCGGGTAAGGAACGTTTTATAGTTTCCCCCATTGTGCTGGGCCTCTTCCGTTACGGGCGCGTACGGCCAACGGAGGACGTCACTTTGAAGGCAAAGATCGAAGAAACCGGTTCGGAGACCGACCGGCACCGGCTCCATTATTATACCTACTACTCCTCGCGCCGGTATACGTATACCTCGCCGAGTATCCTCGCCGAGCCTAATTCATAATTTACGGCGACGAGAATTTCGACCGCGAAACTAGTTAACTCTCTGTTCGAAAGTTTCTTGAACCGGAGATATTTTCGGCATCTGTACATGGAGTTTGGACTATGCGTGTATCGATAACGACGACCAAGGTCTCATATTAGATATACAAAATTTACGATAACAAAATTAGACTTCATTATTTCAATAGTTTGCACGTTGAAATTTATTTTATATGATGAAAGGATAATTTCTTATTGAGAGGGTTAGTGGTCGGGCTGCGGTTAGTATAATTTGTAAGCTCAACGATACCTTCTGTACTCGGTCGGATCATCCGGCGACGGCGGCGTCACGATGAAAGATGGCTCCTTCTGAATAATTACTTCCGGCTGTAGGTGGATCGTATGTCGCTTCTGATGGAGGTCCTTACAAGAGGTTGAAGAGGGTATGCCGTTTCTTTTCCGTCGACGGCCGCTGGCGCCTAGATTTTGCAGGGTACCCATAGATGGAAACCGGAAGCTCCATGCTATGCCTGGAAATAGTTCGCAAACTCCTTAAAACCCTGAAGGATCGTGCTTCTTTAGATAAATAAATCCTACATGCTGTCATCTCTTAAAACTTCCGGTGTGTTGAAACCTTGCTTATTTACTCTAGCAATAACATGACATTTTGAAGAAATTGCTGAATCATCAATCAATCAGAGAACCGAATGAAGAAGAGAAAAGTAATATTCTTGAGTAACATTTTAACCTTAATCAAAATGGAACGAACCCNATCGTGCTTCTTTAGATAAATAAATCCTACATGCTGTCATCTCTTAAAACTTCCGGTGTGTTGAAACCTTGCTTATTTACTCTAGCAATAACATGACATTTTGAAGAAATTGCTGAATCATCAATCAATCAGAGAACCGAATGAAGAAGAGAAAAGTAATATTCTTGAGTAACATTTTAACCTTAATCAAAATGGAACGAACCCCATTTTAATCTTCATTGATAATTTCCAGTCTGATACTAAAAGACGTGTCAATATTAATCCACGCGTGAAAAACAAAGTCAATCTCGATGGTAGAGGCACAGTCGTAAAAATAATCGTCACCGAGTTGAAACAAAATTCATCTAATTCTTTGAAGAATGTCTGATACCCTGAAAGCTCTTCACCTCGATCGTTCAAGGATACTCACGCATGCCTGTACTTTTCTGCCCGCGATCCTTGTCGCTCACGATCATCGCAATTCACGGCGGCGATTGGTCGAGAATGGCTCGCGTTAATTTTATTCACCAACTGATAAATGTTTAAACGTACGAGACGCGCGTAGTAGATCGAGCGCGAATCGTTCGGCTCCGCTCGCGAGAAACGTTTTGTGTAAAACAACTCGCGAACCGATCCGCTATCGCGAGCTGGAATACCAACGCCCCTCCATCGCTGCCGTGCCGAACGGTTTTATCAGTCCTCGAACGTCGTACGCAAACGATCGGTGCAATTTAATGCCTTTTACCCGTCTGCCTCTCTCTCCCACCTGCGCCTACTGTCACCGATAACGATGCTCCGATCAAACTCAGATCTTTTATTAAATGCTTTTTTCACTATTGATCTTTTCATTACATGCTTGATTTCGATTTTATAAAAGAAATGTCCTTCGGTATCGTTTTAATATTTTTATTACCACATATTTAATAAAACGCATATTTTAATATCGATCTCGTTTCACGTTTTCTGTTCCTCGGATGTGCACTTTCCGCAACCTTTTATTTCACAGCCGATGCACCTGTCGCGTTTCTTAACCGCGAGAAGCTTCACAGGGGACCGACTCGATTCGACTCCGATCACCGGTTTCGCTTTCAGAGAACGTCCAAGAGAACCGCGGCTCGACCCTCTACTCGAATTCCTGTTCGTATCGCTGGTGCCATTCAAGATCGCAGGTGCAGGCCACGAAACGACCACGCTCTCCCCGCCAACGCGTCCCGATCCAGTATCACCGATTATATCCTCTCCACTCGCGACGCTCAAAAATCCTTTTATACGCCATCGAACGGGAAAAAATGTTCTCCTCGTGGAATTTGAGTACCGCGAGCGGTTCCATCGAACAGTTCGCTGGAAACTGAGCCGTTCGGCTCACTTTCGCTTCGATTCGTTTATCTTCGCTCCGCGCCTTCACACGCCGCGGATATAAACCTGTTTCTCTTGTCTCGTGCCTTTCCAATCACGGATACGAGCCTCCGCGCTCGTTCTTTCGGTTCTTTCCCGCGGAATGAGCTCGCCGACTTCTCGCCCGGGTATATTTCTAGCCGTGGCAACTTCTTCTTTTCGGCTCCGCGTTTTTCGGATTCGCGGACAGCTCCGCGTCGAGGAACGATCTTCGACTGAGAATTGTTCGCGAGTCGCGTGACTTCGCGTGCATTCTCCGCCGTGAAAACGTGCGGATGTGGATACACATATACACTGTTCCAGAGGGTTTCCGAACCGTTTCCGTTCCGCTCTATTTTCAGAAACACGGTTCAAGTACCATCGGCACGGTTTCATTTTTTCCATCGACATTAAAGACTTCCTAAACGAATGTTTCAGGAATTTCTTCAGTTTTTCAGTTTGCAATTTTATTTATACATAATTATGCATGCAAAATTATTTATTCATAAAAACATTTAATTTTCTCGAGTTTATTTATTTGTATCTTAACAAAAAACAATGAGAGAATTTTGAAATGTATATAAGCGTTGTCTATTCGTTTCATTAGGAAAGAAAGTAACCTGCTGGAATCGGCAGCTGTGTTCGTTGCTATCTAAGAATGCATTTACTCATGCACGAAAGATCTGCATTCTCGATTGAATTTGTCGAGTTTTGTCGAACATCGCGCATTGCTCGTTTGTGATAACAGAGATAAACATAAAGCGACTGACAGTGTTCTCCGAAATGTCAACGATAGATCAATCGGCGCGGTGCAGCGACCAGGACAATGGACCATTCATTCCAACGTTTATCGTTTCCTCTCAATCGATAAATCTGCATAATCGAACTCAATGTATGTACATATATGTTCACATGCATCGGATAAGAAACGCACTAAAAGAAATTTACAGCTCCTGGAGAAATTGTCAGAAAATTTGTATTGATTTTTGCAAGTAGTTCTAATAAAAATAATATTTATTCGGAGATTCAAGAGTATGAAGAATTTTCTTATATCATCATATGTATAATATATGATAAATATTTAGTCTCGTAATCTAAACGGAAAGGTAGAACAAACTTCCTGCTAGTTCACTTTAGTTCATATTTTCTCAGGATATTTTGTGACCTAACCACCAGCTATTCTAAACAATCCATTCATGTTTTCGCTATCCCCTCGATTCATAAGAGGTTTCCCTTGGTTGGGGTTTTCTCCGGGGAACCCTCGAGGTTCCCGGAAAATGTCAGGGGGCGTATACCTGAAGAAAAGAGAAGGACACCCATCGTGAGGTCATCCGAGGCGAAAGGACACCGCCGCTCTAGTCGGAACGACTCGAGATGGGAAAGGAAGAGGCTCCGCGTTTGAAAAAAATGAACGAACTGGAATGTAAGGTGTTTCCAGCGGTATATATGGTTTGCTCGTTCGTTCGCCGACATAATACCTGGTGACGCTGATAAGAACGCCCGTTTGCCCAGATAACCATGCAACCAATGTTTGGAGAGCCGCTATCGACCGAAAACCCGGCGATGAATTGTTACCACGGCCGAGACCAGCGAGAGAGTGAATATTTTGTAGCGCGTTATTAACATCAACCATTATTCGTCGTCACAATTCATGAATTTTTCATTCGGACTCTAAAGAGCGGAGATATTTCCTCTTTGCATACATTCACGTGTCCTCCTCGCACACGACCGGTTATCTACGACCGTTAAAAAACTCATTTCTCTATTTCCATGAATATTCTAACTTTTTCAGCTGAACCATTTAAAGAAATTTTCAAATCTAAATGCAAAACTGCCGCGACTTCGTTAAACCGTCGAAAGGCGATTCGCAGCGGGTCGGAAGAACGACGAACGTCCTTTGTCGCCGGGAACCGAAGATGACCCGGCGCGGTCAATTCTTTGCGCGTATCGTAGAAAAAAGGAAAAATACTTGATTCACGTGCGTGAAACGTGCGCCGGAGTCCCTCCATTTCCTCCGTGGCCCCTTAATCGTATGCGCGTTTACCTCGCGACGGGAATTTCAATTGCACGCAGCAGTTGACGGAGTACGTACGAATTGCTCGAGAATTTCGATAGCTACGCCGGGATATTCGTGCAGATTTTAACATTTCTGCTACAATACTTGTCTCATGCAAAATAGAACGCTGACGGTATCCATTTGAACGATGCGATTTAAATAGAAATTCTTTTCATTACTTCCCGAAGACAAACGGTTCTATCTGGGACAAGCGTTTATCAGCCGCGAGCCGAGCAAGAAGGAACTGTAAGTACTTACATACGCACTGCCGTGCGACCTACATCCCACGTTTAGCATACTTCGTACCAGTTACGATTTTGAAATAAACCTTGGACACGTGTACTGGCCACGCGTTCCGTGTGGACGCCCGTATACCGCGACAAACGCCAGCTGACATATCGTCGCGCCCTGTTTCGATGATTTTTCAAATTCTCAGCTGTTGCATAATTGTCCGGTGAACTCGTTTCTCGTCGATCGAAATTAAGGTCACTGCGATTCTCGTCTCATCACAAAAGCGAACAAACAGTCTCATATTTAATCAAGCGACGTTTTTATAATAAGTAGCGAGGATTAATTATCATTAATTATTATTCTACAATTTGTTCAGGAAGTCGTTTTCGATTAGACAATTTTTGATTGGAATCTTATTGAAACTCGTGATGGAACTTGAGAAAGCTGTAGCTTAGAAAAAAGGTTGAGGCAATTGTTGAAAGTATAGACGACTTCGCGTAGCCACTTGATCGCNTCCCGGAAAATGTCAGGGGGCGTATACCTGAAGAAAAGAGAAGGACACCCATCGTGAGGTCATCCGAGGCGAAAGGACACCGCCGCTCTAGTCGGAACGACTCGAGATGGGAAAGGAAGAGGCTCCGCGTTTGAAAAAAATGAACGAACTGGAATGTAAGGTGTTTCCAGCGGTATATATGGTTTGCTCGTTCGTTCGCCGACATAATACCTGGTGACGCTGATAAGAACGCCCGTTTGCCCAGATAACCATGCAACCAATGTTTGGAGAGCCGCTATCGACCGAAAACCCGGCGATGAATTGTTACCACGGCCGAGACCAGCGAGAGAGTGAATATTTTGTAGCGCGTTATTAACATCAACCATTATTCGTTGTCACAATTCATGAATTTTTCATTCGGACTCTAAAGAGCGGAGATATTTCCTCTTTGCATACATTCACGTGTTCTCCTCGCACACGACCGGTTATCTACGACCGTTAAAAAACTCATTTCTCTATTTCCATGAATATTCTAACTTTTTCAGCTGTACCATTTAAAGAAATTTTCAAATCTAAATGCAAAACTGCCGCGACTTCGTTAAACCGTCGAAAGGCGACGAACGTCCTTTGTCGCCGGGAACCGAAGATGACCCGGCGCGGTCAATTCTTTGCGCGTATCGTAGAAAAAAGGAAANTACTTGTCTCATGCAGAATAGAACGTTGACGGTATCCATTTAAACGATGCGATTTAAATAGAAATCCTTTTCATTACTTCCCGAAGACAAACGGTTCTATCTGGGACAAGCGTTTATCAGCCGCGAGCCGAGCAAGAAGGAACTGTAAGTACTTACATACGCACTGCCGTGCGACCTACATCCCACGTTTAGCATACTTCGTACCAGTTACGATTTTGAAATAAACCTTGGACACGTGTACTGGCCACGCGTTCCGTGTGGACGCCCGTATACCGCGACAAACGCCAGCTGACATATCGTCGCGCCCTGTTTCGATGATTTTTCAAATTCTCAGCTGTTGCATAATTGTCCGGTGAACTCGTTTCTCGTCGATCGAAATTAAGGTCACTGCGATTCTCGTCTCATCACAAAAGCGAACAAACAGTCTCATATTTAATCAAGCGACGTTTTTATAATAAGTAGCGAGGATTAATTATCATTAATTATTATTCTACAATTTGTTCAGGAAGTCGTTTTCGATTAGACAATTTTTGATTGGAATCTTATTGAAACTCGTGATGGAACTTGAGAAAGCTGTAGCTTAGAAAAAAGGTTGAGGCAATTGTTGAAAGTATAGACGACTTCGCGTAGCCACTTGATCGCGAAGTCTCTTACCGATATCAATCCATCATCGAGCACGTGCTACCTGAATTACGGCGATTCATCACTATCCTTTCACCGATCGAACGAACCACTCCCGAACATGACACCTGAACACTCCCACATAAAGCAACTGAACACCATTACCAGCAGATATTTACAAAACTTTTATAAAAAAAACACTCGAACGCACTAATCAATACATTATAAACACATCGGAAAATATAATGTAAAATCCATTACTATAAACGATACGTGAATAAATGAATCATGGAGGCATAAGGATAAAATTAAGGAAGAAGCTTTGCAATTTTTCTATAAACTATTGTGCGATTCTACCAGAAGATTGACATAATTCGTGTTCTCTAACACTGGACGCAGATCGCAAAATTCAAATTCACACAA